>JAFHAW010000211.1:0-159375 GCA_019022515.1 Quercus aquifolioides | reverse complement strand
AGTGAATAATGAGCTAGGCTATTTCACGAATTGATGCAGCATCATGTTTTGTGTTGGAAAGTTCTTTGCTCTAGAACCTCAAAATGAAGAAGATGCTGCCTTGATTTGTGTAGAATCTGCCGAGACACTTTCCTTAAAATTGAGTGGACGAACCGAGGAAGGCCTAAAAACCATTGAATGAAGGTGCCACCAAGTTGGCCCAATTTCCGTACTTAATAATTCAATAGTATAGAAGATTTGAATCTCGGATGTTTTCATTGAAACACTAAGATGTATGAATAGAGTTATAGGAATCTTGACAATTTATATAATGATAGAAAGTATCACACCAATTTTTTGAACTAAACTGAAATCATGTTTTCAATTCACAATTTCAACTTAAAAAATGGATACATAATAGTGTGAATAACATGGTGTGTGTAATAAACACTACCCTTTGTATAATGTATTGAACCCCAAAAGAACATGGCTAAAGAAAATTTCATCATCTTCTAATAGTTTAAACTTTTGAAAAATTGTTAATTTAACATGATATCAAAGCAAGATGTTTTGGGTTCAATTGTCCACCTTACATCAATTTAAATTTCCAAGCTTTTGTGTTTTGACACGATTTGCTTAGTCGGTTGTATATGTGAGTTTATCTAATTGGAGTGTTTAAATATAAATTTTTTTTAACAACAATTGGAGTGTTTATATAAAGGCCTATTAAGCACCTCTTTAATAGAGGAATATATTTTACTCTTTTAATCTCTTAAATGATTTTTTCTTAAATATTAATATTTTAATTAGTTGGAATTTTTTTTCCCTGAGAGATATAAGTTGGAATGTTGAATTCAAAAGAAGGGCGGCCATTTTTTTTTTGGTAATAGTCCGAGCCTGCATGATGACTATATTTTCCTTTTTCCGACTCTCAAATAATTTTTTTTTTTTTTTAATATTTTCCTTCTTCCTTTGATAATCATTTAAAAAAAAAAAAAAAAAATCAGACTCCATCATCTTTTTTAGTATCTTTCTGCTCACGAAATTCTACCAATGACGTACACGATGTCATTATGTTATAGTAATACCATATATCCATATGCTCCCTCATATTGTTTATCAAAGATTTCTACATCATCTTTGCTTATAATTATGCAACCATCCCTTTTTCTTTTTTCTTTTTTCTTTTTTTTTTCCTAAAAATTCTTCTTGTAGTCACAGTGACGCTTTTTATAATGAGCATGCCTGCTGCATATGAGGCTAGGAGAATCTACCATGGAGAATAACAAAATCTGATGAACAAAAGCCAGTTGTTGTTAGGGTCACTGCATATAAGGCCAAGTCCCTACAATATATGTTACGTGGGTATTGGGAACAGTTGCTACAAACGTGTTTTATTAGGAGTATTAGTTGATAGGTTTTATTTTTGAATAATTATTCTCTGTTTGTATTTTCAAAACAGAGCATTTGTTTAGGATAGGTGCTTTCATCAACGAGACACTCTATGCCTAATTATCAATTACTAATTTACTACCTAGAACCATGGATGAAATCCAAATAAAAAAAAACTCTTAATCTATATTCAAACAATCATTTGCTAAGCCTCATATAACAAATAACCAATACGTAAATACTTGAGAAGAGTAAGCCCGTGAGAAAGAAAATCTGCAACTCAACCATATCAGGAATAGGCACTTATCCAAGTTTAGGGATTATATACTTAAGAGGGAAAAGGAAAGTAGAAAAGAAAAGAAATAATATAATATAATATTCTCTCAAATTAATGATGAGATAGGTTATGGTGTTTTACTTATCATTAAATCTCTTAAAAATTATGAATTTTAATTAGCTCAACGGATAAAATTTTTATTGTTAATTAAGAGATATCTTGAGTTTAAACCAGTTTATACCAAAAATCAATTAGTATTTTAACTTGATGATAAGAGCAATTATCATGGACCACAAAAATATATATTCTATAGTATTTTTTTATATATATAAATAAAAAATGAATTTGCTATAGTATTTTTTTATATAAGTAAAAAATGATCAAATGTCGGATTATACTTATAACATATAAACTGACTTTTTATCTTAGGAATCTTGATCCTTAAAATTTAAAGCACATGTTTGATTAGCATAAAAAAGAGTGACAATAGAATATCGTCCATGCCAAAAATCTCCACCACTTGAACGGTATTGGCGTTTCTATCATTAATCGATAGTTAGCTTTTACTAACGTATGTTTTTATAACATATATTAATAAACAATTTAAGAAAAAATTTGTATTTAAAATTAAAAAAGTTATTTAACTTTTTTAAGAGGGAGAATTTACTGCAACCTTGTATGCAGCAATTGCTGCATATAAGGTAACCGTGGTAGCCAAAAAGAAGTAAAGCAAAGCATGGGTTAAGCTAGTCATATACATTGTACATGATCCTTGGACACTTGTCATTTTCCTTTGACTGTCACCTTACTCTATATACAACGATTGCTGCATACGAAGTTGCAAAAAGTCCTCTCTATTTTTCAAATTCTCATAAAATATTTTCTAAACTGGATGATTAAATAATTTAGTTGCTACACAGTGAAGTGGACTCTTCGACTTTCTTAAACTAGTGATTATTTTCCTGTCATCACTGACATGGATCTCGAGAAGGGAAGAGATTTAGGTCATCGCATCATGGACCCACCCTTGTGTGTGCTGGCTATGGTGGTGACTTGGTATAGATTATAGAATGAACATGAAGCTGACCAGAGATCGGAAAACATAAAATAATTCAATGCATGGGATAGAAAATAAGGTTTAACATTAATTTTTTATAATCAACTTACCAACAAATCACATACTACTACTGTAAGATTACTTTATATTGAACCATTTGATCTTCATAAAGAATTAATTGTCGGTTTCCTTTCTTATGAGAAAGAAACAGAGAGGAGAAGGAGGAGTTCATGTTTGAATTGAGTTCTTTACCGTTATGGGTTCGTTAGTTCTTCACGGATTAGGATTAATCAATTCAATCTAATGATTAGTCCATTATTAGGAAATGGGCACAAATGGTTTTTTTTTTTTTATTGCTCGTTTTTAGGGCTTAGATTAAGGTAATTCAAAAGTTGGTTTCACTGTCTACTCACAAATTTGTGTCGTTATTTAACCTCTTTTTGTGTGTTATTCTCAAAAATAAATAAAAAGCCTCTTCGTGTTAGTGCTAACATACCGAGCTACTCCATTATTGGTCCTATTGAGCACGCTTGTGCTCACGATGTAACCAGTTACATTTTTTATTAAACTGTGACGTGTCTTTCTCTAAGCACGCTTGGAGCACTAAAATATATCCTTTATAAGCACCCTATACTCTTCCTTAGTCTTCAAGAAAAAAACATCTGAACCATTTCTCAATCTAAATATGAGACCATCTCTTATTCAAAAAATGCTTCTAGTAGCCACAGTGGCGCTTTTTCTTATGATCATGCCTGCTGCATATGAGACTAGGAAATTCTTGTATGGAGAAGAACAAAATCTGTCGAACAAAAACCAGTTGTTGTTAGGGTCACTGATGGTGCAAGGCCAAGTCCCTACAATATCTGTGTCCAATACTTGGAGGATCAACCAAAAGGTCATTGCTAGTGATCACATAATTGTATCTCCTGCACTACGCCGTCAGCTGGGTAGGGGTCGCGTTCCTCCATCTGCTTCAAATACTGGAAACCGAAATCCCACCACCAGCTGAAACGATGCAAGACACCGCGACATCGCTACAACTACAAGGCTCGCTGCAGAAGAGTCCTCCGCCTCCCTCTATGCCCAATGGGGACACCTCCATCCCCTAGCCCTGATGAATATGTGTGCAGCCTTCTTTTCTTTCTAGCATATATATATATATATATATATATAATAATTTTGATATTTAGTTCAATAAATATACAAGGATTATATATCTTTATGTCTTTGATAAATGTGAATTTGGGTTTATCTGGGATTCTCAGCTGATGGGTGGGATTTTTTTGTAAAATAACATCATTTTGCTAACAATTTTATTAGTTAGCAACGTTTTCAAACTATTTAGGAAATTAGCATCTTGAGTCTATTAGACTCGAGTTCACTAAAGCAACTCAAGTCTTAAAGACTCGAGTTCCATGTATTGGCAATACTAAGGTGGAAAAATTATTCACGTGAAACTTGAATCTTTAAACCCAGTAACGCATGCTCCATCTCAACCCAGCAACACATGCTCCGAGATGGAAACTACCATGGGGTTGTGTTTTGATTTGTGTTTGGAGGAATGGGTATTTTGTTATTATTTTGGGTTTGCATTTCTGAGAAATGGGTTTGGTTGTTGAGGTTCTTCTTCTTTGGTCAGATTCTTCTTCTTCTTCACTCCTTCAGTAGCTTGTATGTTTCTTCTTCACTTTGTAGCCTATACATTTTTTCTTACAACTCTATGGAACTCAAGTGTTAGAGATTTGAGTTTCATGTGGATAATTTGCTCCACCTCAACTTAGAACTTGAGTGTTTAATGTTTGATTTTTACAATGAACTCGAGTCTTTTAGACTCGAGATGCTAGTTTTCTAAATAGTTTCGAGAATTTGCTAACTAACAAAATAGTTCCTAAAATGGTGTTAAATGGCAAAAAAATCTCCGATGGGTGCATGTTTTTTGAGATTATATGTGGACAGAACCATTCATGTACTTTGGGAGAAAAAAAAACTACTATATATGTAGGCTAAGTTTAGAATCTAAGTCCAATAATATTGGACCCCTTACAAAATCCTTCCCCAACAAACAACTTAAAAGTTTCTCTATGTAGTAAACAGAGCAATCAAAAACATCAATGGTTCTAAGTAGCCATGGGTTTCTCTGTTTCTAAGAAAGCTCTGTGCTTCTCCTAGAACAGTAGAATAGTTGTCCCTTCTCTTAGAAGGTGAGTTTGTACTCCTTAAAATAACAAGGTTATTTTAAGGTTTGTTGGGTTTTTTCCTTTGTGGGGTGGGGAAACACTTCAGTGTTTCTTTTTGTAGTATCCTCTTTAAGTTTTTTCTCTCAGTTTTTTCAAATCGTCTGGAGAATTTGACCTCTAATCAAACGATAAAGCAATCCAGTTTGAGGGATTAAGGTACTGGTTCAGGGGGAGAATAAGTCTTCACGAACAGAGTGCTAGACAAACTGCTGTGCCTG
The DNA here is from genome assembly GCA_019022515.1 of Quercus aquifolioides. Lineage (NCBI taxonomy): Eukaryota > Viridiplantae > Streptophyta > Magnoliopsida > Fagales > Fagaceae > Quercus > Quercus aquifolioides. Next base: position 154,215 of record JAFHAW010000211.1, on the reverse strand, counting down.
GTCCGGTGAACAGAGTTCTAGACAAACTGGTGTGCTTGGTCCGGCGAATTTATCTTAGTAGCAAAATTTCTCACAAGCAGATTCCTCAAGATGGTGCTCTACAAAAGAATCTGGCATTCTACAAATGGTCTCAAAATCAAGCTTGGTGGCAGCCATAGGGTACATGATGTCCCATACAAATTCATGAATAAGGCTGTGGCAGAAAGTATCTATGAAACAATAGGTAGGAGAATTTTCAGGCGTCCTATGAGACCTTTGCCAATTCAGCGACAGGAAGGCAAATTTTCAGGCACAGTGGTTGATCAGACTGGAGAAGGCGAAGCAATTATGGAAATCGAAAATTCAGGGGATGACTTTAATTCCAAATCCATTACAAATTCAAAATCCGTGACTGATAAGGAAAGGGAATCTGAGGCAGGAAACGTGCTAAACCAAGAGAAGCCAAATCCGTTATTCTCTCAATCAATTTCCGAAATTAATCGTCATGATCATTTACTCCCTCAATCACGTTCTGAAAATAAATGCCAAGGTGATTTATTCCTTTCACAACTCTCAGTTTTTGAAAAGGAAATAAGGAAGTTTGATATAACGGGTACTAAGGAGGCAGGACATATGAGCACAGCTAGCAGCGAAGGGGAACGTGAGAAAATTCATAACTTCCCTCATGAAGTGGCAGGAAAAATAAATGCTTCAATGTGCAGTCTCTCTCCTCACTGTTCTACTGTGGAAGCAGCATTCATGGACTTCAAAGAGGGGCTGTCGTGGATGATCAGAACGAAACAGAATATAGAGTGGTTCTCGATCACGGTTTGGTCAATATGGACATATCGGATTCTAGTCAGAATAAACCAACCTTGGTGCAATCCAAATCAGCTCACAAACATAGCCAAAAATTATATTGATACAATGTTTCAAGTAGAAGATAGGGCAGTGATTGGAGTGATCATCCGAGAATGCCAAGGAAAAGGCCTGGCACACATGGTCGAAATCATCCCTCTCCCCTTAACTGTCATAGAGCTTGAAACTTTGGCTATATCGAAGGCTCAGTTTGATGCTGATCTGAGTTTGGAAGATGTCACCCTAGAGGCAGTTTCAGAGATTGCAATGAACGCTTTAAATGTAGATTCGCAGCCTTTGGAATCCTTTGGTTTACTTAGCCGTAATGTTAAATGTTTTGCAAGTTTATTTCATTGTATTAGGTTTTCACATGTTTGTAGAGAAGGATTGTTTTATTCTCACATTAAGAGAAACGACAATGGGGTTGCTCATAGTCTGGCTAAAAATGCATTATGCATACCAGATTTTTAAGTATGGATGGAAGATGTCCCATCTCATATTGGTTCGATTTTACAATTGGATGTAGTTGAATTTTATTAATAAAATCCACCAGTTTCTTTCTCAAAAAAAAAAAAAAAAAAAAAAAAAAAACAAACACAAACAAACAACTTAAAAAACAAAAGAAAAGCTTTCTATTGAATTCAAATAAAAACAAAAAAACAAACAAAAAACTCTAAAATTTACTGAGAGAGTTGTTTGTATTCGTCTCTATTCTATACTTTCGCCCTGGACTTAGTGACTCCATGGGCACGGCGCGGTGCCACACACCGGACAACACGACAATGGCTGATCTTCTCAAATGCCACAGCTCCATCGGTCGTTCTGCATCAGATCTACACATCATCACGCCATCTCTTGCCGCTCAATCTGGCGGTATGATATTTCACTTCTTCTCTCTCTCGCATCGCATATATTTGCTCTCCCATTTGCGTCTCTGACTAGTTGAGGAGACTTTCACCTTGTCTCTCCCTCTCTAACTCTGACTAGTTCTCTTCAAGTTTGTTTGTACTTTCAGATAGGAAGAATGCGTTTTGTATTAGCTTAAAAATTTTTTTTTTTTATTATTTAGTTTATTTTTGTTATTATTTATAAGTTTTATTGTACTTTTTAGTACTGTTTATAAGTTTTATTGTACATTTTAGCTACTTTTTAGTTTTATGTACAATAGTTCGGCAAAATTTTTTTAGTTCAGTCAAATAAGATTAGAAAGTAATTTTTTTTTTTTCTTTTAGAAGAAATAGAGAGTAAAGTTAATAATAGGAAATTGGTAAAGTGTTTTGTTTTTTTTAAAGAGCCAGAAAATTGGTGAAGTTGAATATGTCAGAGTGGTATGTGACAAATATTGCTTTCATAGACCTTTCACTATGACTAATCGTCTCTAATAAATCTATTTAATTTTTTGATTTGTTAATAGTTAATAAATTTTTTTTTTTTTTGGAGAAACTAATAGTTAATAAAGTGGATGGCTTATAGTGCTGTTGTGTGGTGCTAGAGTGACTGAGCCGGTGTTAAATAATTATATAGTGTTTGTTTTATCTTTATTTATTTATTTTATTTTTATGAAAGTTGTTTTGTCTTTTACTTAAAGCATAATTATATTAATACTAGTGTGGGCTGCATTGCCTATACATTGACTATTTGTAAATATATTCCGAACTTTATAATGTTAAGTGACACTTCTTTTAGTGTTAAATTTTCAATTTCCATCAATCCATTGTCTATATTAGTTTGAAATTTGAAAAGTGTAATGGATACTATCCAATCCAAAATAGCACTTTGATCCAATTGTATTAGCAATACATTTAGTAAAAACAAGGTCCTTAAAATCTCATAATAATCTATGTTGTAAACCCAAAAGTAGCAATATATATAGTAAAAACAAGTCCTTAAAAATCCTATAATAATCTACGTTGTAAACCCATAAGACCCCATAAAAGAAGAAGAAAACAGGATTCTAGCTGATCATTGATGAAATTTAAAATACCTTGACAAAGTAACACTACCAAATATAGTTAGACACATCCACTACCAAGCACAATGTCTACCTTGTAATCATAGTTGACTTTAGCCAATGGTTCTTTACAAAATCAAACAAGGCATGCTTTCTAGCTAAATTCAACCATTGTAGAAACTAAGCTTTTAGATGTAGCTCTATGCTAGAAGGTGATAGTATGTAGTACACATTCACATTCTAATGAGTTTGTTTATATCTCTAACCTTCAATATTACAACACTATGATTTTCTATCATTGTGAACCACTTGATTTTATTGCACTTTATCTTTCACTCTTGTAGAAAACCAAACCTTAGTATCAAGCCAAGGAAGGGTGCTTCCAATCTCCTTGATCCTGCGCAACCTCTTTGATATGCTTCATATATCAACCTTTTTGCTACCTGTTCCAGCTCCTAGATTGGTTTTAACCAAAGCAATAGCCTAGAAAGCGGGAAAGAGTTAGAGAGTTTGAAGCTTTAAAGGTTAAGAGAAGTAGCACGTTTGATTAATTCAAAAGTCAAGCAAACGCTTGACACCCCATTCAAAAATTGATAAAATAAGAAAACATTTTTTTCCGCATGTAAATGATAAAAATGCTAGATTAATCTCCATTGTGTTAGTAATGAGGTAGAGTGCAATGAACAATTTTTTTTTTTAATTAAGACTCAATAACCACTTTTGGCCTTTCGCAATACACAAGGATCTCAACAAGATGAAAAACTTAAAAACAACAATAATAATAATAATTACAGAATCAGAAAGCATGACAAACCTCATATGTGACAACATCCCACAATTTGTCATTAGCAAGGATAAGATAAGAACCTGAAGGGATGCGTCAATCTTTTCCTCCGGCAAGTTTTATAAGGATGTTAGTAGCTAATTATTCACACACACACACACACACACACACACACACACACACACACACACACACACACACACACACACACACACAAACTGAAAATGAGAAGCATGAAAGGGGCACTCTTAACCCGACTAAACATATCAACCAAAGCTCTCTTAAAGAGGAACTTGTACTACTATTGACAGGAGTTAATAAACAATATTCCTCTAGCAGAATGCTAATTCACATATGTAGCTACATTAAGAAATGCCAGCATTAAATTACATTTTCAAATTAAAAAAGATTATTAGTACCTATAATTATTCTTGGCACACACAAAGATAATTACAATGTAGGTATTATAATATATGCAACTTCATTTGTTTTTCTTCTTAATAATAATAAATAAATAAGGTGACCTTAATTTTTTATTTGAATCAACATTTACAATAGTAAGAAAGTAAAACTTCATTACATAGTAAGCATCAAAAGTCAATGTTAAGAATCACTCACACCTAAAAATTCTGGATTAGCAGAAACATATTATGCAAAGAGTCTATCACCAAATGCACAAGAAAGCAAGAACTCCTCCAACTCTCCAAGTTGGTGGGATATAATTTTAATCACCAAGACGCATGCAATTTACTAAATCACCAAATACTTGGAAATTAATGTATATGAGCCTACCAGCCCACATAACAAATTCACTAGCATTCCTCAATCTATTATGGCTCATTAGTTTGGTCTAGCTTGTGATCTAAAGAAACAAAAATAGTTGTAGAAAATCACAAGATCATAAACAAATGAGATAACAAGTTAGTAGAATAGGAATACATAACATTTTAATCGAATCCTCTCACATTAAAAAGATTTATATATTATATATTGTTTGCTCTCCCATTATTAAATGGACAATACATCATCTACAGTGGCACACTTATCAAAGGAACTCATACAATTAAATCAACTGAGTTTCTAGGATAATGAGAAACAAATCCTTGAAGGGATTTTAGAGTAGCAACAATAGCACTCAACTATTCAGAAATGAATAAAAAAGAAATGACACAATTGAGTGTTTTCCTATGGCAAGCCAAAACTTTGGTAGTGGTAGTAGCTCCAAAGAAATTGAAAATTTGGTAGTGTATCTCTTGACAGAATTCAAAATGAATAAACTCAACTCAAGGGATCAGAATGTATTAGTTGATAGGTTTTATTTTTGAATAATTGTTCTCCTGTTTGTATTTTCAAAACAGAGCATTAGTTTAGGATAGGTGCTTCATCAACGAGACACTCTCTTGCCTAATTATCAATTACTAATTTACTACCTAGAACCATGGATGAAATCCAAAAATAAAGAACTCTAAATCTATATTCAAACAATCATTTGCTAAACCTCACATAACAAATAACCAAATGTAAATACTGAGAAGAGTAAGCACATGACGAAAGAAAATCTGCAACGTCATCCACATCAGGAATAGGCACTTATCCAAGTTTAGGGATTAATTAATTAGGAAAGAGAAGGAAAGTAAAAAAGAAAATAATAACATAATATAATATTCTCTCAAATTAATGATGAGATAGGTTATAGTGTTTTACTAATCATTAATCTCAAATTAATGATGAGATAGGTACGTTGTATAGTGTTTCACAATCCCAGACTCAAGCCAAGTGAATCCCAAAAAAAGCAAAAGGTGAAAAAGAAAAGAAGAAGAAGACTGCCAGGAAAGGTCATGTGATCCAATACTTAACCAATGCAACTTCCTTTATCACTCAATCTGTACCCACCAAAATTTACACTCACCTTTCAATTTATTTATTTTGCTTAATAAAAAAAATAGATTTGCCGCATGGACTCATCATGTCCACGTCATGTGATGGCAATATGTGGCAATGGGTACAATAGTTAAATTACCGAGCCATTGATGGGGTTATATATCATTGTGAGCACCAATGGCAGAGTTAGGAATTTGACTTAGGGGGACTGGACAAAAAAAAAATGATTAAGTTTTTATTTATTTATATATATTTAATATATCTATATTATGTACAATAGTTAAATTAGTAACAGTACTATCTTTTTTTATTAGAAGAATGGATCAATAATTTTTAATGTACTCATAAACCTAGATTTTAAAATTAAAATTTAACTCTTCTATATAATGAATACGGTACAACTAAATTATTAATAAACTAAAAAACTGTTAAAAAAAAAAAAAAAAAACTTTTCTTGGAACTTGGATAGTGGACTTCAAATCTGCATATTGGGATTGATGGGATGAAGAATAAAGTAGGAAAAAATAAAATAGCAAACCAGACCAAAGAATTGAGAGCGGAGAGAGAGTGTGTCAAAAACTCATCTATGACACTGTGATGTGGTTGGCGCTAGTGTGTTGCCTATTTGCCAATTGCCAAGATGCAAATCTGTTGGAGACTCATTTGCAAAGTGGTGGTGTAATTTATTGAGGATGGAGAAGAGACATTCCCACCGTAAACTCCAAAGTAAGTCAGAGAGGTTTTCAAACAAGGATGGAGCAAAAATTAGAATTTTTTTTCTTCTTTTCTTTTGTGATTATTGTTAAAATAATCTTGTGTTTATCATTAGCTTGTTGATATATACACAATTTATCATTAGTCAAAAAATTTTTTTTTTTTTGGATAACCACTAATACGATTGTAATCGGATTTATGAATGTAAATACTTTCTTATAAAATCAAATTGAATACTATTTATAAATGTGTATAAACATTTAACCATGGTGGGTGCAAAATTTATCTTTTCTTTTTAAAATTTCAAATGGTATGGACAACACTTATTCAATAGATACCAACTGAGTCTTTTTAAAAAAATTTGAGGGGCCAAGGCCCCCTTCAATCCCAACGTGGCTCTACTACTAGTGAGCACAGCATATTCATTGAAATACCACTATTGAAACCGCTCAACTTCCGCCAAAGATTATGTGAAGCGATACAAAAAAATCTTACCACCAAATCACACCCATACTCATCATTCAATCAAGTTGCAGAGGGACAAACACAATGCATATGGAAGTCGGTAGACTTTGACGAGGCTAATCATTTAACTAATTAATTTTTCCATAAGTACCGTGAATGTTACGTACGTGCAAGTGCATGCATGGAGAGGAACTACCCTTTCTCTATGTCTTAAACACACGGAGACGGTCCCAATCCTTTATTACGAGAGCAAAAAACAAGTTAACAGGGCGCCTTAGTGACACCAAAACAAAACAATTAATCAGTGCATATTCCATAAGCATGGTGAGACCAACAAAAACCTACAGAGGGTCCTTAGTGACATTCTGACCCATAGTTCATTGGTATAATTGATATTTGGTTAATGTGGTTGTAATTAATTATTATGGATATCATAAAATTAAGAGATGGGAAATAATTAATTATGGTTAATGTAGTTGTAATTATCTAATTATTGTGGATGTAGTATTATTCTTATATTTGTTGAATCTAAATTCTTATGATTATCAAATCAGGGTGTTCAATCTTTTTTTTTTTTTTTTATGGTCAAAATATTTTAGTTTAGTATTTTTTTTCTAAGTATTTATACTTTTGTTTTATAAAATACTATTTTGATCCTTAAATTTTACCAAAGTGTTTTTTTTTTTTTTTTTTTCATTTTTAAACTTTAAAAGGGGTTTTTTTTTTTTTTTTTTTTTTCATCTTTAAACTTTATAAAGAGTTTTCTTAATAGTTTAGAAATAGAATAGAGATGAAAAAAATAAGTTTTTTAATAGTTTATGGATAATTTTTAAAATTTAAGGAAAGAAAGTAAACATTTTAATAATTTAAAAACAAAAGATGAACTTTTCAATAGTTTTAGGGACATAAAACGAACTTTTCAATAATTTAAGAATGAAAAATAAACTTTTAAAAGTTTAAAGGTAAAAAAAAAAAAACTTTTTATAAGGATTAGGAACCAAATTAGTATGTTAGGAATATGAAATAATTGTTATAATCAATGTCATGAATACAGTTTCGGACACTGTTCATTTTGTCCAGTAGAACAGAATTTCGATACTGATCTATTTCAGCATACCGTTTGAGGGTGTTTCGGGATCTTAAAAAAGAATAATAAGAATAAAAAATAATAATAAAAGTTATTTTTATGATTATTAATCTAAATATTCAAATTGTTAAACAAATGTGCAAATACAAGTTTGAAGAAAAAACAAAACCACATTAAAGATGAAAGAAGCTTCCCACTTTACTTGCAAAAGTCTCCTTAGCCCACGTGAATATATATCATCTTTACCATGGAGCATTGATTAGTTTTATTTTTACCACTCCTCAGTAACATGTGAGTCCACTTCTCATAAAAAAGTGAATATATATCATCTTTTCCATGGAGCATTTATTTGTTTTACTTTTACCATTCCTTAATAACCTGTGAGTCCACTTCTCAATAAAAAAATTTACTTTCATCTTCATCTTCTTTCTATTTTTCTCTCACAGAGTCTTCTTAGTGACTCTCCGTTCTCATCTTTCACCTTTTTTTTTCTTTTTCTTTTTTCAACAGTAAATCTGATCTACTTTTTTCCTTCTACAATATCAACAAAGTAAAGCATGTAAGGTTCATCTTTTCCTTATACTTTGAAATCCTATGTTGTTTTAAGTTTAAGGAGAAGAATACCCAGAACTTCCATTCCGGCCGAATCTTCCATTTCAGTTGGTATTGGCCGAAACTCACCGGAACAATCCAAAATTCTATCAGAGGTGGAACAGGAGGGCTTATGTTCTGGTTTGCATATCGGTACTAGATTTTTTGGCCATTCCTACTGGAATGGAACGAAATTCAGTACATTGGTTATAATCCCTTTAGATAGGTAGCTAGTTAGTTAATTGAAATTAGGATGAGTTAGTTAGAATTTAAGCACATGTAGCTTATTTAACACATAATTTATTCATAGAATACATGTTGAATTAATTAGTCAATTATCTTGAGCTATGTAAGCTAATGAGATTAGAACTAGTTTTTATATATACATAATTGTACGTAATTCAACATTAAATATCACTAAAGAAAAAACCAATTGATTGCTTAGTGTATTTTTTTTTTCTTTCTTTCTCTTAATATTTCTATATAGAGAATAACTACTTCGAATTAAGTCAATTCTCATACATTCTCTCTACAATTTCTATCCAATCCATTACGAAACCACTAGTTCCTAACACAGTATTCTACCTTTTCTATTACATTTGCAATAGAGCCAACGCTGTCCTCTTCTATGATCACAGCCAAGAATTTCTGCGCTTTCGCCAAATTTAAAGCTTTGTTTGTTTATCTCCAAGGAAGAAATGAATGTAAAAGAAGATGTAACATTGTGCTGTTTCCATGCTTTAATTTGATCGTATGTCGAGAGTGTGGGAGCAGTGGGTCATGTCTCGTGTGACAGCATCCAGTAAAAGAGAAAAAGAGAGAGATCTCGTTTCGTCTAAAGATCAGTCTAGCCGGATCCCAACGTTGTACTGGATTTTTTTTTTTTTTTTTGAAACCACGTTGTACTGGATTAAGATAGTGATGTGATTTGTGGAAATTTGAATACATAGTACGCTATCTAAAACAGATGCTAAAGTAGGAGAAAATGAAAGAATGAATAAGAGAATCTGTCCCATCCATCATCGAGTAGCATAAAGTGAATCAATCGATCAGATTAAAAAGTAAAAAATTTGTTTTTAATATTTTTTTTAAACTCCAACTTAAATAAATAAATAAACTTCTCAAACTTTTATATCACATAATTGCGCAATAATTACTACATCTAAATCCGAATGAGAGGCCAACCGAAGATCAGAAGTGCAAGATTCTCTCTCTCTTACTCAATGGGATTAAAGAGGTGGGTTATGAGTATAGCAGTTTCATGTAGAACCATAAATATGAGTCAGAGACTCAAGTCTTGTGGGAATAAAAAGCACTCACACCATGTATATACCTTGGCAAGAACACTATACTCGTGGTTTGTATCAATTTTTTTTATTTTAATTATATTGGTTGTAGTTCCTTGTCTAATATATATATATATATATATATATATATATATATATATGATTTTATTTATTTATTTATTTATTTATTGGTTGTAGTTCCGTGATCTATGTTCATTCCCTCCATTGTTTCTTTAAAAAAGAAAGTTCAATCCCTCCGGGATACACGCAGCTGAATTATAGGGCATTAGGGCACCCATAAACTGTATCAATTATTACATATTCCTAGGTAACATCTATATATATATATATATATATATATATATATATATTAAGAGAAACATCTATACTAAATATGATTTTTTTTTTAACACTAATAAATAAGTATTGTGTGACTAACAATTCCAGCTAATGCTTCCAAGGACCAACATGTATATGGGATAAGAAAAGGGAATAAAAGTGAAAGGCGGCCGTATTTTCAAAAGAAAAAATAATGGGTTAATCTCACATTGAAAAATGAGTGTGAGTTAAAATGTTTAAAGTCTATGTTATGTATCTAAAAGTTAAGCTCTTTTGGATATACACAATTATCAATTTCTTTATGGCCTTCTCCCTTCTCCCTTCTCCCCGTATGTGTGTTAAAAATACTTAGATTATATTTAGTAACCGTTTTTGTTTTCTATTTTCAAAAACTTATTTTTGGGAATATAAAGAAAAGAACATTTTTCTTATATTTTGAAATAAAAAACAAGTTTGGTTAGTTGAAATTAAAAATATAGTTTTTCGAAGAAAAAATAAAAAATACTAAAACATGTTACTAGGTTTTGAATTTTAGTGCTAACTCATTAAATGAGACATATTCATTAAATTAGATGCGTGTTTTCATTGAATTTTGAAAACTAAAAACTGAAAACAGTCTTTTGTATATTTTCAGTTTTCTTCATAAATTGAGTTTTGAAAATAGTTTTGTTTTCTATCTATTTTGAGTTGCCAAACAAGTTTTTCAGTTTCAAAAATAGAAAATTATTTTTGAAAACATAAAATATAGGAAAAAAAAAACAGTTACCAAACATACTCTTAGTATTCTCAAAAAAAAAAAAAAAAAAAAAAAAAAGCAGCATTAGAATTCTTTGTTTGTCTAACTGTCTTTATATTTTTGCTCTTTAATAATACAAGTATACAATAGTCTTTTTATAAACGCAACAATTTCACAAGGGAGAGGACTGCATTAGATTTGGTTGTTTGACTTTTATATCTTTTCCTTTTAATACAAATTAAAAAAATAAAATAAAATAAATACTACAATTTTACACATTTTCAAATTAGCATACTAGCTCATACATAATCCGCAAAAAAAATTCTTAAATTTTATATTGTGAATTTGTGATAAGCCCATACATGAGGTGGTAAGTTAATTTAGGAATATTATAAAAATTTTGTAAATTTTTATTGTATCTATAACTTTATTGTTAATACAAAGTTGCAAAGATTAGAACATTTTTCTTCAAAACAAATAAAAATAATGCACATAAAGAAAATTGTAGTTCAATTGATTGATACCTCCTAATGTTTCTGATGGAAATTTAGACCCCTTAAACAACCAAATTGCGTAGCCTAGATTAATTAGCCAAGTTGTTACTTAGTCAAATTAAGCAATTCTAGGTTAAAGCAATTCAACAATCATATCAAGAATAATAATGCAGCGGAAAATAAATGAACACAAGATATGATCACCCAGGAAACCACACGGTAAAAACCTGGGGAGGATTTGACCCACCGATCCTCAAGGCATAACAGAATTCACTATGAAAGAATTGAAGTTCTTACAAAAGGACTACAAGCTCCCCGCTCGACTTCCTAATGCTACCCACCAGTAGAACTTCCTGACACGACCACGCGCAGGCTCCGAATCCACGGACTACTTCTTTCTTGAATTCCTCAATCAGCTACAAGCTCCCCGCTTGCTTTTCTTTTAAGTTCCAATGGTTGCAACTATGTTGATCATCAAGATATTGACAACCCTAAGTTTATGTGAAGGAAAGCTCCTCAAAGATCTCACAAGAGATTCACACAAACAGCAAATATGAGCAACAAAACAATATGGACAACCTTCAAAAACGTGGCTAGGGTTTTGTTTATATACCTAGGGTAAAAACATAAAACCCTAAACGTTTAATGAAGTAGGGCTGAGTTGGAAATTCTGCAGAATAATCAACCTTGCGATTTTCGATCGATCGAGTCTATTCTCGATCGATCGAGCCAGGCCAAAAGTCCCAAGTACTTCTGCAGCCACTCGATTCCAACTGTACAATAATAAACCAACTTTGAGCAAGCCTAAACAAGACTAAATACAATGTTTTGATCATGGTTTGCCAACATTACAAATTAGAGTTCTAAATACATAAAATCCTAAGACCTTAGAACCTAACAAACTCCCCCTTTGGCAATCCGTGACAAAACCATAATTAAAAGCTCAAAGTTTTACAAGTAAAAGCCCTTTACAAAGATAATGCTCATAAAATCAAATTCAGCCTAACTACTATCCATCAGTTGCAAGTGTAGACAGCAGCTTAGTTGAATCAACCTGTATATTCCTGAAATACTCAACAAACGCATAAACGCATGTGTGACAGAAAAGAGTAAAACAACAGGTATAACATTCTTGTAAGATTCACACAACACAAAATAAAGACATATATGAATGATCAACTCATAAATATAAATCAATAAGCAGTGAATCACAAAGCAACAAGAATCAACAAAAATAACATGTATATCAGTCAATGTTACTCCCCCTAACATGAATATCCCCAAAAATGATATACAAAGTGAAGCACCTAGATACAATCTAAAAAACTCCACAAGCTCCTCAAAAACAAAAGTCTCCCCCTAACTACAAAAACTCCTCTACAAGTCAAAAATACCACTCCCCTCTTTTTGTGACGGAATGCCAAAGGGCAATCACAAGTCGCCATCAAAAGGAGGTGGTGAGGGTGAATGAAGACGCGCCAAGTCAGCTCGTAGAGCACGAAACTCATCTAGCAAGTCCACCAAAATCTGACCATGAGCCGCCTGAACGGTCATGACAGTCTCCAAAGTACGACGAACATCGAAGTCGGCCGAAGGAGGTGGAGGAACATCAGCAGCAGCAGCATCATCACCAACTGGATCAGGAACATCCTCACCAGCAAGACCTGCAGAAGAAGAAGGAGGAGGTGCGCTACTAGAGGGCTCAGACCTAGGGTGTTTAGAACCAGCTCGAAGATGAGCAGCCCTTTGTCTAAGAAAAGACGCACCTATAGGAGCAATAACATGAACGGGCTCAGAGGAAGGGAAGCCACCAAGATCAAGATAAAGGAGAATCCTATGAATGAAAATAGGATGTACAAGAGCATGAGCAGAAGATGAACTCCTATAAACATCGTTCAAAGAACGAAGAAAAAGATGAGGAAAACTAATAGGAGCATCAGTAACCAGAGCGTACAAAAATACACACCTCTCAAGAGGAATGGTGTGAACATGGGAAATAGGCCAGATAGAATGACACGCTATCCTAAAGAAGAGATAGTGTAACCCGGAGAGCTCAGCAGAAGTGATCCGAGGATCAGAACCCCACTGGACAGTAGTCCCAGTGATGTAAGACAAGACATCACTAATCTCGGGAGACACGTCATATGGATAGACAGGATGTCGAACCAATGGTACCCCTAGAGCATCAGCCACTACCTGAGGAGTAATGGAGTACTCTACGCCTCGTATCCAACTCTTGACTAGAGTGTTGGAATCATAGATGCGGATAGAGATGTTCGAATAGAACTCTCTAATCAAGGCAGAAGGTGGAGGAGGATCAGAAACATCCACCAAGGGTAACCAGCCCCTACGCTCAAAGTTTGCCCTAATGGCAGGATCAAGTTCATCTAAGTGAACAGAACGCTCAGCCCAAATCTTTCTCCTAACATTCAGCTTCTCATAAATCTCTTGGTTTTTCTCACTCGAAAACTTCTCACGATCATAGGATGGAGGGGGTGAAGGAGAAGGTGAGGGAACATTCCTACGGGCTCTAGTTTTCCTAGGCATAGTGCTAAGGAAAGGACAGAGACACAAAGTGAAAAACCAAAAAGAACAAGAGAAAACAGAACCAAGGGCAGACTGCAAATTAGCACAATAAAAAATATAGAACAAAAATCTATATGATGCATGAACATTAATAATGTTGTGATGCATGATCTAATGCAGTAAACAAATAAGTTCAATTGAGATTGAATTGACAAAATTGGCTTGAACATGGAATTTTTATCAAAAATCCCAAAAATTGAAAACCACTTGTTGAAATTTTTACCAAAAAGATGAATTGAGCATTATAAAACACATTACATAGATTATAATGCTTAATTACAACTACACAACAAGCCAATTTCATCAAATTCTTCCCAATTTAACAAAAAGCCCCAATTCGGATCAAGAACAAACCCTAGATTTTTCAATTTTTCACCAAACTCAAAATTGATCCAATTAACAGGTAATAATCATGTTTATGAAGTGTCCCCACAAAAACCCAATGATCAATTTCATAAAATAGGGCTTGAATCAACAGAAAATCCCAAAAATGGCAAAGTGCGAAAATCGCCCTCAAATGCATGGATTTATGCATGAAAAGATGAAAATAAATTCAAAAGGAAGGGCACAAGGGTCTTACCGACTTGAGGAGAGAGAGATTTTGCAAAAAGAACGGAGGAAAACGACAAAAATCTCTATGTGGAGCCTTGCCTCGTTGGAGAGAGAAAAGAAAAAGTTTGAAAAGTTTGAAATAGAACTTTGAAAAAGTCAGATCAGAACTTTTAAAAAAGCTTTTCCACGATGTTCGATCGATCGAAAATCAGATTCGATTGATCGAAACACACAGTCATTTTGAGACAAATGAAAGCACTTTTTCGATTGATCGAAAATCAGATTCGATTGATCGAAACACACAGTCATTTTGAGACAAATGAAAGCACTTTTTCGATTGATCGAAAATCAGACTGGATCGATCGAAATGGGCAGAGGCTCACTAAATTTTGAGAAAAAATCACAGTTTTGAAAGACACAAACCTAATTTTGAAAAACAACTCCTCAAAGCATTAAATTACAGAAATAAAATGCATGAGTATGAGATGGAATGCTTTTTCAAAAACCCAAAATTTTAAACCCAATTTTCTCAAAAACAAGTTTCAATTATTCTTCCTTTGAATTTTCTCAAGCAACAAATATGTTGTGCACAAATCTCAAGATAATTTCAAACTTGGTTGGTCAGACCAAAAGCACACACTAGCATGTACAGTGTTTAACAAAGAGTAACTTGTGTAGTGTGTGATACTAGCAAAAACTTGAGATACATGTGAGGTGATATGAGAATAGCAATCAAACACAAAGTCTACACAATTCATCACATAGAATTTAAAAGAGACTATCACCTAAAGAGTTACATCCTATAACTCCCACATCTCCTAGAACAAAAGCTTGCAATCATGTAAGTTTCTTGTATTTTTGCCCCATTAGAATATGAAATATATTATGTGAAATGGCATCAAGCCTAATAGTACACACCGGTTTGAATTAAGTGAATTGGCATCAAGCCTAATAGTACACACCAGTTTTAAGCATTAAGCATTTAAGCATTTAAAGAGGCTACACCTTATGTTCTTTTTGTGCATGTGCTACACTTTCTCGAGCACAAAATCTTATGATATGCACTAAGGTGTTCATGATTGACTAGTGAACAGTGGTGAGATGGTTATTTATGCCTTTCTCAAAAGGATCAAGTCCGACAGTCAAATAACATGTGACTTCAAGATCAAGACAAAGTGATTAATAACCACAAACATCTTTCCCACACAACATGCACTACAAAGCTTTAACTAGTCAAGTGCAATATTTAAGCTTATCAAAGTTAAACAAGGTACACAGAACATGACATGTGTCAAAAGATAGACCAACCTTGTTTTTCAAAAATCAAGAAAAATAGTGTCTAACATAATTTTTGCTTTCTCCTTTTTTTTTTTTTTTTTTTTTTATTAAAAGAGAAAACAAATAAATCCTAGAATGAAATGCATGAATGTAATGCAATGCAAGTCCTAGAACAAAAACAATAAAAAGACAAAAACCAAAGAACAATGGTCACCAAAGAATAGAGCAATTAAGCACAAGGACCATAAAGTCAAACACAACTTAGGGACACCGAAGAACACCAATCACTTGACGAAGTGTCTCAAACTTACTTCCATCAAGAGGTTTGGTAAAGATGTCAGCATTTTGACGATCAGTAGGGATATACTCAAGAACAACAATTTTCTTTTCAACCAAATCCCTAATGAAGTGATATCTAAGTTCAATGTGTTTAGTCTTAGAGTGTTGAACAGGATTTTTAGATATATCTATAGCACTAGAATTATCACAATAGACAACCATGGTATCTTGAGGAATCCCATAATCACTCAAAAGCTTTTTCATCCAAAGGAGTTGGGAACAGCAACTCCCAGCAGCAATATATTCTGCTTCAGCAGTGGATAAAGAAACAGAATTTTGTTTCTTACTCATCCAAGCCACAAGATTGGCTCCAACATAAAAACACCCCCCAGTGGTGCTTTTTCTATCATCAGCATTCCCAACCCAATCAGAATCAGAAAAACCAGCAAGAGACAAATTTGACTCTTTGCTATAAAACAATCCATAATCACAGGTTCCACTCACATATTTGATAATTCTCTTAACAGCATTTAAATGAGAAACCTTAGGATTAGACTGAAATCTAGAACAAACACCAACACTATAAGAGATATCAGGCCGACTAGCAGTTAAATACAAAAGACATCCAATCATGCTTCTATACAAGGAAATATCAACAGACTCACCTGATGGATCTAGTGTTAATTTTGCATTTGCAGCCATTGGTGTTCTAGCATGAGCAGCTTTGTCCAGTCCAAATCTTTTGACCAAATTCCTTGCATATTTAGCTTGATTGATGTAGATGCCGGACTCTGTTTGCTTTACCTGCAATCCCAAAAAGTAAGTCAGTTCACCAACCATGCTCATTTCAAACATTGCCTTCATTTCATCTGCAAAAAAATGAGCAAGAGAATCATTAGTAGCACTAAAAACAATGTCATCAACATAAATTTGAGCTACAACAAAACCAGTCTTATCCTTTCTTATGAAGAGAGCTGTATCTGCAGATCCCCTTTTGAATCCACGCTCAGTGAGATATGCAGTCAATCTATCATACCAAGCCCTAGGAGCTTGTTTCAAACCATAGAGGGCTCTCTTCAACTTGTATACATCATCCGGTCTGTGAGGATCCACAAATCCCTTAGGTTGCTCAACATACACCTCTTCTTGTAACATTCCATTTAAGAAAGCACTTTTGACATCCATTTGATACAACTTGAAGTTTAGATGACTTGCAATGGCCAACAGTATCCGAATGGATTCCAATCTTGCAACTGGTGCAAAGGTCTCATCAAAGTCAATTCCTTCCACTTGTGTGTATCCTTGTGCAACAAGTCTTGATTTGTTTCTAATCACGGTGCCATGTTCATCTGACTTGTTCTTAAAGATCCATTTAGTTCCAATCACATTTACATTTTCAGGCCTAGGAACTAATTCCCACACATCATTCCGAACAAATTGATGAAGTTCTTCATGCATGGAATTTACCCAATCAGCATCTTGAAGTGCTTCATCTACCTTTTTCGGTTCAAATTGGGACAAATAACATGAGTGAGTGATTACATTCAAGGCTTTTGATCTCAATCTCATGTTTTCATTCAGACTACCCAATATATTTGTGGAAGGATGATTCAATCTCACTCTAGAGGATGGACGTTTAACAAGAGATGTTGTAGTACCTTTCTGTTCAACTAGAGGACTGAACTCACTTTGTACCTGTCGAGTGTCATGAACCGGAGTGGATGGTTCTGAACTTGATGGTACTGAGACTGTATCATTCAACACCAGCAGCTCTTCCTCACTATGTTTCCCAACATACTCAGTAAGAGGAGACTCATTAACCTCTAAAGACTTATCTTGAGCAGGAACAGTGCTTTCTGAAGATGCTTCTGAACATACTTCATCATTTATCACAACATTTGAAGATTCCATGACTGTTTTGGTTCTCAGATTGTACACTCTATAAGCTCTACTAGTGGAAGAGTATCCTAGAAAGTATCATTTGTCACTCTTTGCATCAAACTTTTCTAGGTTCTCTCTATCACGTAGAATGTAACAGTCACTGCCAAATATCCTGAAATACTTGACAACAGGTTTCTTCCCTCTCCAGAGTTCATAGGGAGTTTTCTTGGAGTCAGGTCTAAAATACACCCGGTTGAGTGTATGGCAAGCAGTGTTGACAGCTTCTCCCCAGAAGGACTTTGGCAACTTTTTGTTGTGTAGCATGACTCGTGCCATTTCCTGAACAACTCTGTTTTTCCTCTCCACAATCCCATTCTGTTGAGGTGTCTTGGGTGATGAGAACTCTTGGTGAGTGCCTTGATCATTGCAGAGAGTCGCCAGCTTGGTATTCTCAAATTCTCTTCCATGATCACTTCTGATTCTGGCTATCACAGTATCTTTCTCAACCTGCAATTTCTTGCATAGATGTATCATCTTCTCAGGAGCCTCAGCTTTATCTTTCAAAAGCACAACCCAAGTATATCTAGTAAAGTCATCCACAACAACTAGAATATACTTCTTTCCACCCAAACTTTGAACTCTGGCAGGACCCATAAGATCAATGTGTAATAACTCTAAAGGTCTTGAAGTTTGAACACTAGTCACAGACGGATGCTTGGATTTTACTTGTTTACCTATCTGACATGGTCCACAAATGCACTTATCAATCTTCTCAAATTTAGGTAAACCGATAACTGCCTCACACTTGGAAATCTTCTCTAACTGCTTATGACTGGCATGCCCCAACCGTTGATGCCACAAATCAACTTGATCAATCTTTGCACTAAAGCATTTGTTGTTTACACTTGGTGTTATGCCATAACAGTTGTCAGCTGTCCTTACACCAACACACGTACAGTCACCTCCTCCATCAAGTATCTCACATTCATACTTGGTGAAAAGTACATTTAATCCATTGTCGCAAATCTGACTTATGCTGAGTAAATTGGCCTTCAATCCATCAACATACCAAACATCTTCAAACACTGGCAACCCTGGAATGTCCACAGTACCAATGCCTCTGATCACAGATTTACTTCCATCTCCAAAAGTGACTGTCCCAATCTTTCCTTCAAAGAGTGTTTTGAATAAATCTTTATTTCCTGTCATGTGCCTGGAACAACCACTATCCAAATACCAAAGACAAGAATCACGTGCCTTTAAGGCGGTTAAAGCAGTATAACATACATAATTCTTGTCACATGTGATTATGCCAATGTACTTAAGGAAAGATTTACCAAACACAACAAAAGGCAAAGATAACAAATAGATAAGTTGACAAATAAGCAGAATAATTCCATGACAACGGGGGTCAAGGATCAGCTCAGAGATTAAAAAATCTCAAACAGAAAGAGCTACTTGCTCTGATACCACTTGATGGAAATTTAGACCCCTTAAACAACCAAATTGCGTAGCCTAGATTAATTAGCCAAGTTGTTACTTAGTCAAATTAAGCAATTCTAGGTTAAAGCAATTCAACAATCATATCAAGAATAATAATGCAGCGGAAAATAAATGAACACAAGATATGATCACCCAGGAAACCACACGGTAAAAACCTGGGGAGGATTTGACCCACCGATCCTCAAGGCATAACAGAATTCACTATGAAAGAATTGAAGTTCTTACAAAAGGACTACAAGCTCCCCGCTCGACTTCCTAATGCTACCCACCAGTACGAACTTCCTGACACGACCACGCGCAGGCTCCGAATCCACGGACTACTTCTTTCTTGAATTCCTCAATCAGCTACAAGCTCCCCGCTTGCTTTTCTTTTAAGTTCAAATGGTTGCAACTAAGTTGATCATCAAGATATTGACAACCCTAAGTTTATGTGAAGGAAAGCTCCTCAAAGATCTCACAAGAGATTCACATAAACAGTAAATATGAGCAACAAAACAATATGGACAACTTTCAAAAATGTGGCTAGGGTTTTGTTTATATACCTAGGATAAAAACATAAAACCCTAAACGTTTAATGAAGTAGGGCTGAGTTGGAAATTCTGCAGAATAATCAACCTGTGCGATTTTCGATCGATCGAGTCTATTCTTCGATCGATCGAGCCAAGCCAAAAGTCCCAAGTACTTCTGCAGCCACTCGATTCCAACTTTACAATAATAAACCAACTTTGAGCAAGCCTAAACAAGACTAAATACAATGTTTTGATCATGGTTTGCCAACATTACAAATTAGAGTTCTAAATACATAAAATCCTAAGACCTTAGAACCTAACAGTTTCTAACATAAACATTCGAGGTTCAAATTCCTCCTCCAATTGTCGAAATAATAAATAAAAAAATAGTGATAAACATAATGCACAATCTAGGTCCTGCTATCATACTACTGAAATTTGTTAGTATTGAATAATGTGGCCACCGCCCACTATACCAAAAATTGGCTTCCAGCAGCGCCATAGTGACTTGCATATTGTTACAGACAATTAGTAAATTTTGTTTGTAGAAGTTCATTGGTCTTGGGGTCGAAAATATTGGACCTTGTTTGTAATACATATTTCTGTTAGGTTCTAAGGTCTTAGAATTTTATGTATTTAGAACTCTAATTTGTAATGTTGGCAAACCATGATCAAAACATTGTATTTAGTCTTGTTTAGGCTTGCTCAAAGTTGGTTTATTATTGTACAGTTGGAATCGAGTGGCTGCAGAAGTACTTGGGACTTTTGGCCTGGCTCGATCGATCGAAGAATAGACTCGATCGATCGAAAATCGCACAGGTTGATTATTCTGCAGAATTTCCAACTCAGCCCTACTTCATTAAACGTTTAGGGTTTTATGTTTTTACCCTAGGTATATAAACAAAACCCTAGCCACGTTTTTGAAGGTTGTCCATATTGTATTGTTGCTCATATTTGCTGTTTGTGTGAATCTCTTGTGAGATCTTTGAGGAGCTTTCCTTCACATAAACTTAGGGTTGTCAATATCTTGATGATCAACATAGTTGCAACCATTGGAACTTAAAAGAAAAGCAAGCGGGGAGCTTGTAGCTGATTGAAGAATTCAAGAAAGAAGTAGTCCGTGGATTCGGAGCCTGCGCGTGATCGTGTCAGGAAGTTCGTACTGGTGAGTAGCATTAGGAAGTCGAGCGGGGAGCTTGTAGTCCTTCTGTAAGAACTTCAATTCTTTCATAGTGAATTCTGTTATGCCTTGAGGATCGGTGGGTCAAATCCTCCCCAGGTTTTTACCGTGTGGTTTCCTGGGTGATCATATCTTGTGTTCTTTATTATTTCCGCTGCTTTATTTGTCTTATATACATGATATGATTATTTGATTGTTTTAACCTAGAATTGCTTAATTTGACTAAGTAACAACTTGGCTAATTAATCTAGGCTACGCAATCTGGTTGTTTAAGGGGTCTAAATTCCTATCAATTTCAAAGAATGATAACTGATTTCATCAAAAGAGGAAAATTAAAATGATAAAACGTATTAGCTCTTTATAAAAATTTCCATTGGTTTTCTCAATTTCACGCCCTGATATATTCGAAAAATAATTGTAGTAATATTATGGTATCAAGGTTACACATGGGTACACGGATTCACATCATTCACTTATGGTACACTTAGTGGAGAGAAGCAGCTACGTTCTTGGGGAGAGAAGCTGCTTATCTGTTTAAATAGTCAAGTAGTCAGTAATCTATGTGGTGCACCAATAAAATTTAATAAATATTATTTTTTGGATTAATTACAAATTATCCATCAATGGTTTGTCTCGAATTTAAGTTGTCTATCTATGGTTTAAAAGTTAACACTTTGCCTACTCAAGTTTAGCTCTGCTAGGCTTTTGTAAACCACCTCTCCATTTATCATTAAAAACACATTTTAATTCAACATAACATAAAATAAATTAAAAGGCTAGGGTTATGAACATTATGAAATTTCAAAGGTATAATAGCACATATGAACCCAAAGTACCTACGGCAAGAGAACTCCAAAGTTAGATATAGGTTGGAAATTTTTCAAAGAGCAAGAAGGATTAACATAAATGAGCCCAAAAACTATCTTTTATCTAAAAAAACCCCAGAAATTCCTAGTCTTCTAGCAGATAAGGCCCATAAAGGTAATACAGAATTAGTCAAAGGAACGAGTGATAGAGAAAGAGAGAAACAACAACAGCTTCTTGTGTGTGCTGCGGTAATTAACTATCTCAATGAAAATTTGTCCTAAATTCGCTCTGTTGTCTTTGTATTGTCTGTATTGCCGTTGGTGTAATTGGTAATTAAGTACTTAAGTTTGAGTGAGAGATGAGAAAAGTGGGGACTAATAAAGAGGCTTCTCATATTGCCTTTAGTAATGTACAGGGATGAGAAAGAGAGATACATTGGGAGAGGGGCGATGGATTGCTTGGAAGAAAGAAAGAAATAAACTTACCATAAACTTTATCTTTCATTTTGTTTACTTCTATTTTTATTATTAAAGTAATTTTTAATTCTTTTACAGAAAAAGGGAAAGAGGGATACTACTTCAGTTTGGGTTTGGTAGTGGGGTGGGATTGTTATGAAATTTCACAATGTTCATAACCCTAGTTTTTTGATCCATATGTTGTTATGTTTTCAAATTAAAATATGTTTTTTAACCAAAAATAGAAAGGTGGGTTACGAAAGCCTAATGAAGCTAAACTTAGGTGGGCAAAATGTCAACTTTTAAACCACAGGTAAGCAACTTATATAAATTCGGGTCAAATCACATGTGGGTAATCTATAATTTGCCCTTATTTTTGTCTATTTTATTTTATTTTTTTGGTATAAATATGAAAATTGATAATTATGGTAGTTATTCATATTTAATAGGTATTTACTATAATTGTATTTGTATATAAACTAGTAAAAGAATAAAAATAAAAATAAAAAACTAGTTATTCTATCATTTAAAGAAAATCTAATTAGCCAAGAGTATAATGTAAGTTTTAAATATATAATAGAATTTAAATTTAATTAAAAAAAATTAAAAACTAGCTTATAACCCTTGTGTATACATAGGTTCAATTAAGAAAAATTAAAATTAAAAAAAAAATTACATTTTTCTCAAAAAAAATTACACACAAATATGATATTTTAATCTAATAGAAGTTTAATAAATTTCATATAAATATAATTGATACAAAATTAGAATATAATTTAAATGACACTTGGTTTGAACCTTGGCCCTTACCCCCTACACTCCACAGACACTTATACTTGTGAAGTGACCATCTCACCAAAAGTGTGCAGTGGTAGTGTTACTTTCGTAAAGAGACGAAGTTATATTGTTTCATACATGCCATTAAATTCTTAAATTAAAATTCCATCCATTCGACTTTTAAGCCCTATAAATATGTGATCTAATTACAAATGAATACACATGCATTCAAGGATTCATAGTATTCTGTGGATGACCGCTTAGAAAGAAATTGATAAATTTTCTCATCTTCACGTATCTTTACATTGTCTTACTATTTCTTTTATTTTATAACATGTTATGAGCGTGATTAGAATTGAAACCTCACAATCTAATTTGTTGATTATCATGCTAATGCATGATTAGAATTTTAGTATTTACATAATGAATAGAAAAACAAAAAACAAAAAACAAAACAAGTTTGATTTTCCAAATTTTTTTAAGTTTTAGTGAGTCATATTTATTGATAAAGTAATTTATGTAGAAAATCAACCTAATTGTTCTCAACTATTTTTATATCTTTTCTTGGATATCTCTTTGAACGTGGTTTAACCGTTTAATTAAGATCTTGTGACATTTAACTCTTTAGTGCCACTGCTACACATAGGTGGGACTTAGGGACCCATATGATATATCCCACAACATCCCCTGTGCCCAACAATGTTCAAAGAGATTAACACATAACAAAATTAGTATCTTCTGATCGCCAAAAAGGTAGTTCTACGTCCCAAAAAAAAAAAAAAAAGAAAAAGAAGTAATTCTATGTCTCCACTCATTTTGAATGCTTTCAGTACCGTGCCTTTCACTTTCACGTACATTATCAAAGTATAATTGTTTTGAAACTTCTTCTTTTTTTCTTTTTTTTTGTTTAAGGTACAATTTTTTCAAATAGCTAATAGTTTTCAAAGAGAAAGAAAAAAAAATGAAAAAGTCAAAAGAAAAAAAAATATATATATCAAACGGGCACATAATAAGATTTATGGTAAAATTTATTATGTTAAAAACCTATGATGTGAAATGATATAAAAGTAGTGTTCAAATATCATTTCTAATCAAAATCTTTACAAATTTTATTACTGACGCAAATGATGTCTAAGAATATTTCTGATACCACAGAGATAATGGCATCTTTTCGAATAATTATGATAGAAATAAACATAAAAGAGCACTAAAAAAACAAGTTCTTTGGCAAATTATTGGGTAAAATATTAGCCTCTCTATGGAGAATTTGACATAGCATAGGAGAAGAAGACAACAGGATACTAAAATTCTAATATCCTAGATAAGGCTTTCCTTAGAGCATTACCATCAGTTCTTCTATAAAAAATGTCATTTTGACACACCAAAAGCCTACTTTATTATTTTACCACATTATTTTACAATATCTCATTCATCACATGTTTTATTCTTCAATTTTATACATTAAAATAATATTTACAACACATTAAAATAATATATTAACTCCTCCTCATCATCATCAACAACAACGACATAACCACCACTGCCACAACAACATCGACAGCCACCGCTGACACAAACCCAATCCAACGCCGCCTTAAAAAAAAATTTAAAAATCACAACAAGCCATCACATTCACAAACCTCAAAACCCATCCCAAATCAAACAAACTCACAAAACTCTCCAAAAAAAAATGAAGAGATGAATCAACTCCACTTATACAACCCAAATCACATGGAATCAACCCAACTCCCCCACCACCCACAATCACATGGAATCCACAACCACCAAAAAAAAAAAAGGCCCAAACTTACATGCGATCTCCACCAGTCAACCTCATCGATGAGGCTGAACTCCACGGCGACGGCCGATCTCAATGGCAATGGTATAGGTGGAGAAAAAAGAAGAAAAAGAGAGTGTGATAGGGAAAAAAAAAAGACACAGAGGCGCTGAGTGACAAAAAAAAGGAAAAAAAGAAGGGAGAGGTGAAGATTCTGGAGATTGGAGAAGAAAAAAGGAAGAGAGTTGACAAAGAGGAAGGGAGTGGTGGAGAAAGAAAGAAGAAAAAGAAAGAGAGAGAAGAAAGAAAGTGATAAAGGAAGAGAGAGAAGAAAGAAAGTCAAAAAGGAAGAGAGAGGAAATGAATAATTTTTTTTTTTTAGCATTTTCATCCATACCGTTCCAAAGATGGAATGATACTGTTCATGTGTGATAAAAAATTATAACATTTGGAACATCTCATAAGAGGGGTTTTTTGGTGTTTAGTGTGCCAAATGCCAAATATTTGGCATTTGGCACACCTGATGGTAATGCTCTTAGAGCTCTATTTAGCCCACACAGACCACAAAAGTAGACCTGAAAGCCCAATTCCCAAACTCATCATCACCATATATATCTGGTCCCGGCCCAAGTTATATGAAAAATCTTTGTTTATTGCAAACACCAACTTGTTTGGGCTAGTCTCTCTGAGCATGACAGAGCTTGTTGAGTTACTTCTTGCTTAGCCAGCTAAACTGTCCACTTTTTATATATTAAGTCCCAAATATAAATGTATATAATGTTGGGATAAATCCCCGTCTATGTGTGAATTAAATTAAATATAACCCAAGTAATAAAGAAAATAGAAATCTACGGAAGCGATAAAAAAATCAACCAACAAGAACACCAAAAGTGTAGAAGGAAAAACCATGAGGCAAATTTGATTAATCCACTATAATAAAATAGAGATTACAACACTTAAGTTATTCCCGAAACATGAGTTCACAATAAATTGGGAAAATACAATAATACCTCTAGGAACAAATACAACCTCACTACAAAAGCCGGTAGCAAGATCTTCCATATTGAATATTTCAATTCTCTGTGATTGTAGCACCCAAATAATTGTCCTAGAAAAAACTCCAATTTATCTTCCTTGTGTGTCTTAAGCAAAAGAAAAATTACATTTTTTTTTCTCCTCAGTGCCGCACAAAGCACTATTCTTTTTCCTTCAGTCAGCTTCAAATCTGTGTTTCACTCTTCAGTCTTTCTGAACCTCTCTTACTATTCATGAAACCCACACGCATAAGCTTTATATAAAAGCTTTGCCGCCAGACACTCCTAATTCAATTAGGAATAGAAGTCTTTGACTTCTTGTGCAATTGGTACACCTATTTCTATATGTGATAGGATTCCATGTGGGCTGGACTTCTAGATGTCGTGCACCTCAACAATCTCCCCCTCTAGCCCATCAAGGAAAGAGATCTTCATCCCAACTCTTCAGTTAGAATTCATGCTGACTATTCCGGCACAAAACTCAAGCTTCTCTTTGGTCACAACCAACTCATAAGTCTTATTCTTGTGCAAAGAATTCATCTCTTCTTGCATAGCCTTCATCCAGCTCTGCTTGTCCTTATGAGACTCTACTTGTTGAAATCATTCTAGCTCCCCCCCATCAATAAGCAAAATATACTCAGAAGAGGGATATCTAGTCAATGGATGACACTCCCTAGTAGACCTCCTAACTTGAGGTTCTTCAATCTTGGGTGGGACAGGCTGCTCCCTTTGTTCAACATCTTCAATATCTTGAGCATCATCACCATCAACTCCTACTGGCTCAACACCATCAATTGCTATTGGTTCATCACCAAGATTCTCATCTTGCACATCTTCCCTATTTATGGCATGATTGGAGGAAGAAGAGGTAGGTGTAAGGTCGGGAACACCTACAATAGCATCCTTTGTCTTTTCAGTTTTCTCAAGGTCTGCCAAATTTTCGTTCTCATGAAAAACACATCTCGACTTTTGATCATCTTCTTTTTCTCAGGATCCCATAACTTGTAGCCAAATTCTGCATCTCCGTATCCAACAAATATACAAGGAGTGGCTTTGCTATCAAGCTTCAATCTTTGTTCCTTAGGTACAGGTGCAAATGTCTTGCACCCAAATACCTTCAAGTGAGAGTAAGAAACATCTTTCCCAATCCAAACTCTCTCTGGAATATCAAACTCCAATAGAACTGATGGAGGCCGATTAATTAGGTAGCACACAGTTT
Source organism: Quercus aquifolioides (assembly GCA_019022515.1). Taxonomy (NCBI): domain Eukaryota; kingdom Viridiplantae; phylum Streptophyta; class Magnoliopsida; order Fagales; family Fagaceae; genus Quercus; species Quercus aquifolioides. Next base: position 127,213 of record JAFHAW010000211.1, on the reverse strand, counting down.
GAATAGCTTCACACCAGAATGACTTAGGCAAATTAGCCATTCTCAACATACATCTGACCTTCTCAACAATAGTGCGGTTCATCCTCTTTGCCACACCATTTGGTTGTTGGGTACTAGGAACTGTCTTCTCATGTCTAATAAATTTCTCAAAGTAGTAACTCTTGAACTCATTAGACGTATATTCACCTCTGTTGTCAGTACGGAGACACTTCAAAAGCTTCCCTTTCTCTCTTTCTGCCATGGCATGGAATTTCTTGAAGTGCTCAAATACTTGGTCTTTAGTTTTCAAAAAATACACCCACACCTTTGTGAAGCATCATCAATAAAAGTAACAAAATACTTATTGCCACCTAAGGACTCCACATCAATGGGATCACATACATCAGAATAAACAAGATTTAACACATTGGGCTTTCTAGTAGATGGAATACGAAAAGATACTCTATGTTGTTTTCCAAATAAACAATAATCACAAGGTTTAAGTGACATAACTTTATCAAAAGGAATGAGAGACTTCTTTGCCAAAATTTGCAACCCCTTTTCACTCATGTGAGCTGGCTGCTTATGCCACAACTTAGGCATAGAATCTTCCTAAGTTGCACTAACATCTTTGCACACCTTTACTTGTGTCTTGTAAAGTGTACAACAAACCTTCCATCCAACAAGCACCAATGATCCTTTAGAGAGTCTCCATTTACCATCTCCAAAATAGTTGTCATAGCCTTCTTTATCCAGAATATGAGTAAAAATCATATTCAAGCGCATATCAAGCACATGTCGCACATTCTTCAATTCCAAGGTGTATCCAGTATTAGTCTCAACACAAATATCTTCAATTCCCACAATGTCAGCATAACTGTTATTGTCCATCTTCACTCTCCCAAAGTCTCCTGCTTTGTACGAAGTAAAGAGCTCATTTCTTGGAGTAACATGACAGGAAGAGGCTGAGTCAATCACCCATTCAACATAAGGATGTGAAACATTGCAACATTCATCTTCTCCTATAGAGAGCACCACCTCTTCAATTGTCGAGACAGCAGTGATATTCTATTCTTCTACTTTATTCTAATTTTTCTCATCTTTCTATTTATTCTTCCAAGCCTTGCAGTTTCTTCTTATGTGACCTTCTTTGTCACAGTAGAAACACTTGAATTTTCCTTTCGATTCTGACTGACTTCTGGATTTACCACGCCCCTTAGAATTTCTAGTTTTACTCCTCCCTTTATTCTCTATGACAAGAACCTGTGCATTATCCTTGCCCATGTATTTTCTTCTTGTTTCTTTGAACAAGCTATCCTTGACCATTGCAAATTGTAGCACACCATTTGGAGCAGAGTTACTAAGTAACACCACCAAAGTCTCCCAACTGTCAGGTACAGAACTCCGAAGTAATAAAGCTTGAAGCTCATCATCAATTATCAGCTTCATTGTAACCATCTGATTCACCAAGTCTTGGAACTCACTAAAATGCTTAGCAATGGATCTCCCTTCCTTAAGTTTCAAATTCACAAGCTTTCTAGCCACAAAAGCTTTATTTTGAGCTGTCTTTCTTTCATAAAGACCCTTCAATTTTTCCCAAAGAGTTTCTGCATTAGTCTCTTAAGATACATGATGAAACACGCTCACATCGATGCATTGTCTAATACATCCAATGGTTTTTCTATTTAACTTCTCCCAATCATTATCAAACATCTCGCTTGGCTTAGCACTATCACCCTCAATAGGGTCATGCAAATCCTTACAGTAAAGGACATCCTCCATCATTGGCTTCCAAATCGAATAATTTGATGCCAAGAGTTTAATCATAGTGCTCATATTTATATTCATATTTTCCATTTAATTCAACACAAGACAATCACGTCCAACAACCAAAGCTCTGATACCCCTTGTTGGAATAAATCCTCATTTATGTGTGAATTAAATTAAATATAACCCAAGCAATAAAGAAAATAGAAATCTACGGAAACGATAAAAAAATCAACCAACAAGAACACCAAAAAATTACATGGAAAACCCTCTAGTGTAGAGGGAAAAACCACGGGGTAAATCCAATCAATCCAATATAATAAAATAGAGATTACAACACTCAAGTTATACCCAAAACCTGAGTCCACAATAAATTGGGAAAATACAATAATACCTCTAGGAACAAATACAACCTCACCACAAAAACTGGTAGCAAGATCTTCCACAAAGAAGTGGAACCCAAATAATCATCCTAGAAAAAACACCAATTTATCTTCCTTGTGTGTCTTGAGCAAAAGAAAATTCACATTTTCTTTTTTCCCTCAATGCCACACAAAGCACCATTCTTTTTCCTTCAATCGGCTTCAAATTTGTGTTTCACTCTTCAATCTCTCTGAATCTCTCTCACTATTTATGAAACCCACATGCACAAGCTTTATATAAAAGCTTTGCCGCCTGACACTCCTAATTCAATTAGGAATAGAAGTCTTTGACTTCTTGTGCAATTGGTACACCTATTTCTATATGTAATAGGATTCCATGTGGGCTGGACTTCTAGGTGCTGTGCACCTCAACATATAAGGGGTTTTGTTTTTTTTTTTTTTTGGGCCCTTTGGTTTAACGTTTTATGAACTGTTTTTTTTTTTTTTTTTTTAATCAGCCCAGATTTCTCTATAATTCTTAGTTGATATGTGTGGAGTATTGATAACGATAGTAGTTGTTAAATTTTTTTTTTTTTGGTGTTTTTTACTTGTATTTTGGGTAGGTGAAAAGTGAAAACTCACGCCCCTGAGGGTGAGGAGATTTGAAATGGAGATTTGAAATTTCAAACGCGCCCCTTCACCCATAGTTCATTGGCATAATATCTGTTTAGTTAATGTAGTTGTAATAATTAATTATAATTTATGTTGTCATGAAATTTAAGAGACAAATAGAAACTGTGGGGCCTAATAATCTGGCAACTCCGGCCCACCTTATATATGGCCCAAGGCCCATGCCGAGGATAAAGAAACGTCTGAAGAGGAACACAGATAGCCCAAACTGCCAGGAAACATCGCCGAGGACGATGTTGTCCTCGGCCAGCCGAGACCATTGAAAGGAGAAGTAACGAGTCACCAGGAGCAGCCTTCCTAAGCATCCAAAGAGAAAGAGCAAGTACAACGTGTCAGCTGTGGAAGCATGGTGGATGAGCAAGTCCAGGGTGAACTATCACCTCCACATTAAATGCCCACAACTAACGTCCTGGCCGCATTAATGAGGAGATGACCCCTGAACAGTGCTGCCTTGGTTGCTGCAACCCACAGGAAGAGTGGGAAGGTGGCTGATGGGACAAGCACTCAAGTAGCGGCCTGGTTGATCAACAAATGTAGGGCTAAGATCAATTGAGAGGGGGGTATATAATGTAAGGAATCCCTCTGGAAAAGGGGACGGGAAGTCAGAAATATAGGATACTGTAACAACCTGTATTCTCCCAGAAATCCTTGTAACCAATCACTAAAGAAGTAATAAGAACTGCAAGCTCCCGAGAGAAGGGCCGAGGAGCATCATTGTGCATTTTAACTCACGTTCATGCTATTCAATCCACATGCAACCATGCCTGGCCGTTGCATTCCTCTCTAGGGCCTAGTTCTTGAACCCGCTCTCTACAAATTCATTGTACTGGGCTAGCTGGGCTCAAACCCACTCTCTAAACAGTAGAAGTGCTCAAACCCAGTCCCTACAATTGGCACCGTCTATGGGAAGAACTTGTGCGTTAGTAAGGGCAACTGATGAAAATTTAGACCCCTTAAACCAATCAGATTGCGTAGCCTAGATTAATTAGCCAAGTTGTTACTTAGTCAAATTAAGCAATTCTAGGTTAAAACAATCAAATAATCATATCATGTATATAAAACAAATAAAGCAGCGGAAATAATAAAGAACATAATGATATGATCACCCAGGAAACCACACGGTAAAAACCTGGGGAGGATTTGACCCACCGATCCTCAAGGCATAACGAAATTCACTATGAAAGAATTGAAGTTCTTACAAAAGGACTACAAGCTCCCCGCTCGACTTCCTAATGCTACCCACCAGTAGAACTTCCTGACACGACCACGCGCAGGCTCCGAATCCACGAACTACTTCTTTCTTGAATTCCTCAATCAGCTACAAGCTCCCCGCTTGCTTTTCTTTTAAGTTCCAATGGTTGCAACTGTAATGATCTTCAAGATGTTGAAATCATCTCTACCTTGAAAACCCTAAGTTTTGTGTAAAGGAAAGCTCCTCAAAGATCTCACAAGAGATTCACACAAAACAGCAATGTATGAGCAACAAAGCAATATGGACAACCTTCAAAAACGTGGCTAGGGTTTAGTTTATATACCTAGGGTAAAAACACAAAACCCTAAACGTTTAATGAGGTAGGGCTGAGTTGGAAATTCTGCAGAATAAACAACCTGTGCGATTTTCGATCGATCGACTCTATTCTTCGATCGATCGAGCCAGGCCAAAAGTTCCGAGTACTTCTGCAGCCACTCGATTCCAACTGTACAATAATAAACCAACTTTGAGCAAGCTTAAACAAGACTAAATACAATGTTTTGATCAAGGTTTGCCAACATTACAAATTAGAGTTCTAAATACATAAAATCCTAAGACCTTAGAACCTAACAAACTCCCCCTTTGGCAATCCGTGACAAAACCCTAATTAACAGCTCAAAGTTTTACACATAAACAGCCCTTTACAAAGGTAATGCTCATAAAATCAAATTCAGCCTAACTACTATCCATCGGTTGCAAGTGTAGACAGCAACTTAGTTGAATCAATCTGTATATTCCTGAAATACTCAACAAACGCATAAACGCATGTGTGACAGAAAAGAGTAAAACAATAGGTATAACATTCTTGTAAGATTCACACAACACAAAATAAAGACATATATGAATGATCAACTCATAAATATAAATCAATAAGCAGTGAATCACAAAGCAACAAGAATCAATAAAAAAAACATGTATATCAGTCAATGTTACTCCCCCTAACATGAATATCCCCAAAAATGATATACAAAGTGAAGTACCTAGATACAATCTAAAGACACCACAAGCTCCTCAAAACAAAAAAGAAACAAAAAGTCTCAAAAAGTCTCCCCCTAACTACAAAAACTCCTCTACAAGTCAAAACTCCACTCCCCCTTTTTGTGACGGAATGCCAAAGGGCAATCACAAGTCGCCATCAAAAGGAGGTGGTGAGGGTGAATGAAGACGCGCAAAATCGGCTCGGAGAGCACGAAACTCGTCTAGTAAGTCCACCAAAATCTGACCATGAGCCGCCTGAACGGTCATGACAGTCTCCAAAGTACGACGAACATCGAAGTCGGCCGAAGGAGGTGGAGGAACATCAGCAGCAGCAGCATCATCACCAACTGGATCAGGAACATCCTCACCAGCAAGACCTGCAGAAGAAGAAGGAGGAGGTGCGCTACTAGAGGGCTCAGATCTAGGGTGTTTAGAACCAGCTCGAAGATGAGCAGCCCTTTGTCTAAGAAAAGACGCACCTATAGGAGCTATCACATGAACGGGCTCAGAGGAAGGAAAGCCACTAATATCAAGATAACGAAGAATCCTATGAATGAAAATAGGATGTACAAGAGAATGAGCAGAGGATGAACTCCTATAAACATCGTTCAAAGAACGAAGAAAAAGATGGGGAAAACTAATAGGAGCATTAGTAACCAAGGCGTACAAAAATACACACCTCTCAAGAGGAATGGTGTGAACATGGGAAATGGGCCAGATAGAATGACACGCTATCCTAAAGAAGAGATAGTGTAACCTGGAGAGCTCAGCAGAAGTAATCCGAGGATCAGAACCCCACTGAACAGTAGTCCCAGTGATGTAAGACAAGACATCACTAATCTCGGGAGACACGTCATATGGATAGACAGGATGTCGAACCAATGGTACCCCTAGAGCATCAGCCACTACCTGAGGAGTAATGGAGTACTCTACGCCTCGTATCCAACTCTTGACTAGAGTGTTGGAATCATAGATGCGGATAGAGATGTTCGAATAGAACTCTCTAATCAAGGCAGAAGGTGGAGGAGGATCAGAAACATCCACCAAGGGTAACCAGCCCCTACGCTCAAAGTTTGCCCTAATGGCAGGATCAAGTTCATCTAAGTGAACAGAACGCTCAGCCCAAATCTTTCTCCTAATGTTTAGCTTCTCAAAAATCTCTTGGTTTTTCTCACTCGGAAATTTCTCACGATCAAAGGAAGGAGGGGACGGAGAAGAAGAATGAATAGTCCTACGGGCTCTAGTTTTCCTAGGCATAGTGCTAAGGAAAGGACAGAGACACAAAGTGAAAACCAAAAAGAAACACAAGAAAAACAAAACCAAGGGCAGACTGCAAATTAGCACAATAAAAAATATAGAACAAAAATCTATATGATGCATGAACATTAATAATGTTGTGATGCATGATCTAATGCAGTAAACAAATAAGTTCAATTGAGATTGAATTGACAAAATTGGCTTGAACAAGGAATTTCTATCAAAAATCCCAAAAATTGAAAACCACTTGTTGAAATTTTTAACCAAAAAGATGAATTGAGCATTATAAAACACATTACATAGATTATAATGCTTAATTACAACTACACAACAAGCCAATTTCATCAAATTCTTCCCAATTTAACAAAAACCCCAAATCGGATCAAGAACAAACCCTAGATTTTTCAATTTTTCACCAAACTCAAAATTGATCAAATTAACAGGTAAGAATCATGTTTATGAAGTGTCCCCACAAAAACCCAAAGATCAATTTCACAAAATAGGGCTTGAATCAACAGAAAATCCCAAATATTCAAAGTCCGAAAATCACCCTCAAATGCATGGATTTATGCATGAAAACATGAAAATAAAATCAAAAGGAAGGGCAAAAGAGTCTTACCGGCTTGAGGAAAGAGAGATTTTGCAAAAACTTCGGAGGAAAACGACAAAAATCTCTATGTGGAGCCTTGCCAACGCGGAGAGAGAGAAAAAAAAGTTTGAAAAGTTTTGAATAGGAACTTTGAAAAAGTCAGAAAAGAACCTTTTAAAAAGCTTTTTCACGATGTTCGATCGATCGAAAATCAGATTCGATTGATCGAAACACACAGTCATTTTGAGACAAATGAAAGCACTTTTTCGATTGATCGAAAATCAGATTCGATTGATCGAAACACACAGTCATTTTGAGACAAATGAAAGCACTTTTTCGATTGATCGAAAATCAGACTGGATCGATCGAAATGGGCAGAGGCTCACTAAATTTTGAGAAAAATCACAGTTTTGAAAGACACAAACCTAATTTTGAAAAACAACTCCTCAAAGCATTAAATTACAGAGACAAAATGCATGAGTATGAGATGGAATGCTTTTTCAAAAACCCAAAATTTTAAACCCAATTTTCTCAAAAACAAATTTCAATCATTATTCCATTTAATTTTTTCAAGCAACAGATATGTTGTGCACAAATCTCAAGATATTCTCAAACTTGGTTGGTCAGACCAAAAACACACACACTAGCATGTACAGTGTTTAACAAAGAGTAACTTGTGTAGTGTGTGATACTAGCAAAAACTTGAGATACATGTGAGGTGATATGTGAATAGCAATCAAACACAAAGTCTACACAATTCATCACATAGAATTTAAAAGAGACTATCACCTAAAGAGTTACATCCTATAACTCCCACATCTCCTAGAACAAAAGCTTGCAATCATGTAAGTTTCTTGTATTTTTGCCCCATTATTTAGGTGAAATTTGGCATAAAGCCTAATAGTACACACCAGATTAGATTATGTGAAATGGCATCAAGCCTAATAGTACACACCAATTTTAAGCATTAAGCATTTAAGCATTTAAAGAGGCTACACCTTATGTTCTTTTTGTGCATGTGCTACACTTTCTCGAGCACAAAATCTTATGATATGCACTAAGGTGTTCATGATTGACTAGTGAACAGTGGTGAGATGGTTATTTATGCCTTTCTCAAAAGGATCAAGTCCGACAGTCAAATAACATGTGACTTCAAGATCAAGACAAAGTGATTAATAACCACAAACATCTTTCCCACACAACATGCACTACAAAGCTTTAACTAGTCAAGTGCAATATTTAAGCTCATCAAAGTTAAACAAGGTACACAGAACATGACAAGTGTCAAAAGATAGACCAACCTTGTTTTTCAAAAATCAAGAAAAATAGTGTCTAACATAATTTTTGCTTTCTCCTTTTCCCTTTTTTTTTTTTTTTTTTTAATTAAAAGAGAAAACAAATAAATCCTAGAATGAAATGCATGAATGTAATGCAATGCAAGTCCTAGAACAAAAAAAACACAAAAACCAAAGAACAATGGTCACCAAAGAATAGAGCAATTAAGCACAAGGACCAAGAAAGTCAAACACAACTTAGGGACACCGAAGAACACCAATCACTTGACGAAGTGTCTCAAACTTACTTCCATCAAGAGGTTTGGTAAAGATGTCAGCGTTTTGACGATCAGTAGGGATATACTCAAGAACAACAATTTTCTTTTCAACCAAATCCCTAATGAAGTGATATCTAAGTTCAATGTGTTTGGTCTTAGAGTGTTGAACAGGATTTTTAGATATATCTATAGCACTAGAATTATCACAATAGACAACCATGGTGTCTTGAGGAATCCCATAATCACTCAAAAGCTTTTTCATCCAAAGGAGTTGGGAACAGCAACTCCCAGCAGCAATATATTCTGCTTCAGCAGTGGATAAAGAAACAGAATTTTGTTTCTTACTCATCTAAGCCACAAGATTGGCTCCAACATAAAAACACCCCCCAGTGGTGCTTTTTCTATCATCAGCATTCCCAGCCCAATCAGAATCAGAAAAAGCAGCAAGAGACAAATTTGACTCTTTGCTATAAAACAATCCATAATCACAAGTTCCACTCACATATTTGATAATTCTCTTAACAGCATTTAAATGAGAAACCTTAGGATTAGACTGAAATCTAGAACAAACACCAACACTATAAGAGATATCAGGCCGACTAGCAGTTAAATACAAAAGACATCCAATCATGCTTGTATACAAGGAAATATCAACAGACTCACCTGATGGATCCAGTGTTAATTTTGCATTTACAGCCATTGGTGTTCTAGCATGAGCAGCTTTGTCCAGTCCAAATCTTTTGACTAAATTCCTTGCATATTTAGCTTGATTGATGTAGATGCCGGACTCTGTTTGCTTTACCTGCAATCCCAAAAAGTAAGTCAGTTCACCAACCATGCTCATTTCAAACATTGCCTTCATTTCATCTGCAAAAGAATGAGCAAGAGAATCATTAGTAGCACCAAAAACAATGTCATCAACATAAATTTGAGCTACAACAAAACCAGTCTTATCCTTTCTTATGAAGAGAGTTGTATCTGCAGATCCCCTTTTGAATCCATGCTCAGTGAGATATGCAGTCAATCTATCATACCAAGCCCTAAGAGCTTGTTTCAAACCATAGAGGGCTCTCTTCAACTTGTATACATCATCCGGTCTGTGAGGATCCACAAATCCCTTAGGTTGCTCAACATACACCTCTTCTTGTAACATTCCATTTAAGAAAGCACTTTTGACATCCATTTGATACAACTTGAAGTTTAGATGACTTGCAATGGCCAACAGTATCCGAATGGATTCCAATCTTGCAACTGGTGCAAAGGTCTCATCAAAGTCAATTCCTTCCACTTGTGTGTATCCTTGTGCAACAAGTCTTGATTTGTTTCTAATCACGGTGCCATGTTCATCTGACTTGTTCTTAAAGATCCATTTAGTTCCAATCACATTTACATTTTCAGGCCTAGGAACTAATTCCCACACATCATTCCGAACAAATTGATGAAGTTCTTCATGCATGGAATTTACCCAATCAGCATCTTGAAGTGCTTCATCTACCTTTTTCGGTTCAAATTGGGACAAATAACATGAGTGAGTGATCACATTCAAGGCTTTTGATCTCAATCTCATGTTATCATTCAGACTACCCAATATATTTGTGGAAGGATGATTCAATCTCACTCTAGAGGATGGACATTTAACAAGAGATGTTGTAGTACCTTTTTGTTCAAATAGAGGACTCAGCTCACTTTGTACCTGTCGAGTGTCATGAACCGGAGTGGATGGTTCTGAACTTGATGGTACTGAGACTGTATCATTCAACACCAGCAGCTCTTCCTCACTATGTTTCCCAACATACTCAGTAAGAGGAGACTCATTAACCTCTAAAGACTTATCTTGAGCAGGAACAGTGCTTTCTGAAGATGCTTCTGAACATACTTCATCATTTATCACAACATTTAAAGATTCCATGACTGTTTTGGTTCTCAGATTGTACACTCTATAAGCTCTACTAGTGGAAGAGTATCCTAGAAAGTATCATTTGTCACTCTTTGCATCAAACTTTTCTAGGTTCTCTCTATCACGTAGAATGTAACAGTCACTGCCAAATATCCTGAAATACTTGACAACAGGTTTCTTCCCTCTCCAAAGTTCATAGGGAGTTTTCTTGGAGTCAGGTCTAAAATACACCCGGTTGAGTGTATGACAAGTAGTGTTGACAGCTTCTCCCCAGAAGGACTTTGGCAACTTTTTGTTGTGTAGCATGACTCGTGCCATTTCCTGAACAACTCTGTTTTTCCTCTCCACAATCCCATTCTGTTGAGGTGTCTTGGGTGATGAGAACTCTTGGTGAGTGCCTTGATCATTGCAGAAAGTCGCCAGCTTGGTATTCTCAAATTCTCTTCCATGATCACTTCTGATTCTGGCTATCACAGTATCTTTCTCAACCTGCAATTTCTTGCATAGATGTATCATCTTCTCAGGAGCCTCTGCTTTATCTTTCAAAAGCACAACCCAAGTGTATCTAGTAAAGTCATCCACAACAACTAGAATATACTTCTTTCCACCCAAACTTTGAACTCTGGCAAGACCCATGAGATCAATGTGTAATAACTCTAAAGGTCTTGAAGTTTGAACACTAGTCACAGACGGATGCTTGGATTTTACTTGTTTACCTATCTGACATGGTCCACAAATGCACTTATCAATCTTCTCAAATTTAGGTAAACCGATAACTGCCTCACACTTGGAAATCTTCTCTAACTGCTTATGACTGGCATGCCCCAACCGTTGATGCCACAAATCAACTTGATCAATCTTTGCACTAAAGCATTTGTTGTTTACACTTGGTGTTATGCCATAACAGTTGTCAGCTGTCCTTACACCAACACACATACAGTCACCTCCTCCATCAAGTATCTCACATTCATACTTGGTGAAAAGAACATTTAATCCATTGTCGCAAATCTGACTTATGCTGAGTAAATTGGCCTTCAATCCATCAACATACCAAACATCTTCAAACACTGGCAATCCTGGAATGTCCACAGTACCAATGCCTCTAATCACAGATTTACTTCCATCTCCAAAAGTGACTGTCCCAATCTTTCCTTCAAAGAGTGTTTTGAATAAACCTTTATTTCCTGTCATGTGCCTGAAACAACCACTATCCAAATACCAAAGACAAGAATCACGTGCCTTTAAGGCGGTTAAAGCAGTATAACATACATAATTCTTATCATATGTGATTATGCCAATATACTTAAAGAAAGATTTAACAAACACAACAAAAGCAAAGATAACAAATAGATAAGTTCACAAATAAGCAGAATAATTTTCCAAGAATCCATGACAACAGGGGTCAAGGATCAGCTCAGAGATTAAAAATCTCAAACACAAAGAGCTACCTGCTCTGATACCACTTGATGGAAATTTAGACCCCTTAAACCAATCAGATTGCGTAGCCTAGATTAATTAGCCAAGTTGTTACTTAGTCAAATTAAGCAATTCTAGGTTAAAACAATCAAATAATCATATCATGTATATAAAACAAATAAAGCAGCGGAAATAATAAAGAACACAATGATATGATCACCCAGGAAACCACACGGTAAAAACCTGGGGAGGATTTGACCCACCGATCCTCAAGGCATAACAGAATTCACTATGAAAGAATTGAAGTTCTTACAAAAGGACTACAAGCTCCCCGCTCGACTTCCTAATGCTACCCACCAGTAGAACTTCCTGACACGACCACGCGCAGGCTCCGAATCCACGGACTACTTCTTTCTTGAATTCCTCAATCAGCTACAAGCTCCCCGCTTGCTTTTCTTTTAAGTTCCAATGGTTGCAACGGTAATGATCTTCAAGATGTTGAAATCATCTCTACCTTGAAAACCCTAAGTTTTGTGTAAAGGAAAGCTCCTCAAAGATCTCACAAGAGATTCACACAAAACAGCAATGTATGAGCAACAAAGCAATATGGACAACCTTCAAAAACGTGGCTAGGGTTTAGTTTATATACCTAGGGTAAAAACACAAAACCCTAAACTTTTAATGAGGTAGGGCTGAGTTGGAAATTCTGCAGAATAAACAACCTGTGCGATTTTCGATCGATCGAGTCTATTCTTCGATCGATCGAGCCAGGCCAAAAGTTCCAAGTACTTCTGCAGCCACTCGATTCCAACTGTACAATAATAAACCAACTTTGAGCAAGCTTAAACAAGACTATATACAATGTTTTGATCATGGTTTGCCAACATTACAAATTAGAGTTCTAAATACATAAAATCCTAAGACCTTAGAACCTAACAGCAACGATCAAGCATGGTAGGATCAGGCACTCATCAAGCAGGTCCCCATCAACCTGAACCGGCCAAGCCCCAGCACTAGGGTAACTTCGCCAACCCCGAGTGCGATCGAAATGAAGAGAATGGAAGATTCTGAGAGGGAAGTGTACATGCCACTCAAGCCAGCAACAGCTACTCGCGTGGGGACAGTCATGTGCCACAGAGACAAAACAACAATCGGGTCATACAACCAAAGAAGGTTAGGAGCCACGTGACCTAAGGGCAGAACGATGAACAGGCCATGCAGCGAGAGATAGATGACTTGAAGAGGAGGCTACGCCATGCACAATGAAGGCGATCTCAGCCTAGCCCCGACCTGCCCTCTGACGATGAGAGCGATGATGATTATAGGCGAAGATCGAGAACTCCTCCGAGCGAGACCTTCTCTCATGAAGAAGAGCACTACCGGAAGCACAAGCGTAAAAGCCCATCCCCTAGGGGCTTGGGGTACGATGCCATGAGCAGGGCACTGGACCAACTGTCCAAATCGCCCTTCACACGCCATATAGAAAGGGCAGCACTTCCTCGGCGGTTCCAGCAGCCAATCTTCTCCATCTATAACGGCAAGACGGACCCCGTGGAGCATGTGAGCCAGTTCAACCAGAGGATGGCTGTTCACTCCCAAAACGAGGCGTTGATGTGCAAGGTTTTCCCCTCTAGCTTGGGTCTAGTGGCGATGAGGTGGTTCAATGGCTTGAGGACGGATTCCATAAGTTCGTACAGACAGTTGACCCGGGCCTTTGGCTCCCGCTTCGTTACAAACAGCATAGAGCCTCGGCCCTTGAGCGCACTACTGTCTCTGACCATGCATGATGGAGAGACTCTAAAGGCCTACTCGGGCCGATATTGGGAGGTGTACAATGAACTGGAGGGAAATTTTGACGATGTCGCCATCAGCACCTTCAAAAACGGTCTCCCAACTGGACATGGCCTAAGAAAGTCCCTAACAGGCAAGCCTGCCACCAATGTGCGCCAACTGATGGATCGAATCGACAAGTACAAACGGGTGGAGGAAGACCAACTGCAGGGCAGAGGAAAAGAGAAGGCCATCCCCCATGAGAGGAGGGATTCCAGGCCGGACTGATACAACAGCACCCGCCCGAGAAGGGACTTTGTGGGACAATCTGGAGCAGCCGACACACAGGCTGTCCACGCCACATTTTGAGAGCTAGTACACAGGGTGCTGGAGAAAATTGAGAACGAGCCATACTTCAGGTAGCCGAATAAGATGGTGGGAGAATCCACGAAGCGCAACCATAACCTTTACTGCCAGTACCATAGAGACCACGGTCATACCACGGAGAGTTGCAGGAATCTCCGGAGCTATCTGGACCAGCTGGTCCGAGAAGGAAGGCTGAAGCACCTTCTGCATCACCCTGGTGACCATCAAGGCCGGACCCATCAGGAGCCCCAGAGAGATAGCGCACTAAGGGCGCCCGCAGGGACGATCAATATAATTTTGGCGGCACCAGGAAGAACAAGCACGCGCCCTTCACGAGTGTTGTCTGTAGCCCAACTGCCGGCCGAGGAGTCCCAGCTAGAGCCAAAGAGGGCCAAGAGACATTCTCACCCGACGTTGAGCTTCATGGAGGAAGACAAGATCGGGACCACCCAGCCCCACGATGACGCTCTAGTGATCACACTCAGAATCAGGGACTACGACGTGAAAAGGGTGATGGTAGATAGTGGCAGCGCGGCTGAGGTCATGTACCCCGACCTCTACAAGGGGCTGGGGCTAAAGCCGGAAGACCTGATGCCTTATAGCTCTCCCTTGATGAGCTTCGATGGGAAGCTCGTCATCCCGAAGGGCATGATCAGGCTGCCCATCCAGACCAGCCCAGAAGTGGTGGAGGTGAACTTTATAGTGGTGGACACGTACTCCCCCTACACTGCCATCGTAGGAAGGCCTTGGCTCCACACCTTGGGCGGCGTTGCCTCCTCCTTGCACCAGAAGGTGAAATTCCTATCAGGAGATTAGGTTCTCGAGATCCGTGGCTGTCAGCCCACAGCAAGGCAGTGCATGGTGGCTGCCATATCGCATCGGCTCGACGCACGGCCCTCGGCTACTACTAAGGAAGGCTTATAGCAATCAAAGACTGTGGTGGCGCCTCCTGATGCAACTGCCGAGGAAGCAAAATGTGAGGATTTGGAGAAGGTGGTAGTTGGTGACGATCCGGAGAAGTTTTTTCAGGTCGGAGCTCGGCTGCCCCCCAAGGAGCAGGAGGAGCTAGTTGAGTTCCTCAAAAGCAATATTGACGTGTTTGCATGGGATGCCTGTGATGCCCTAGGGATTGATCCATCCTTCATCTGTCACCATCTCAACGTCAATCCGTCCATAGTGCCCAAGAAACAGCCGCCCCGATGCCCATCGAGAGAGCACGCTGATGCAATTAGAGAAGAGGTGAATAGGCTTAAGCGTGCAGGGGCTATCAAAGAGATCTTTTACCCTGAATGGTTGGCCAACACTGTGGTGGTCAAGAAGAAAAGTGGAAAGTGGAGGGTCTGTGTGGACTTCACCGACCTAAATAGGGCATGTCCAAAAGACCCGTTCCCCATGCCTCGGATAAACCAGCTGGTGGATGCAACCACGGGCCATCCTCGGATGAGCTTCCTAGACGCTTTCCAAGGCTATCATCAAATACCACTAGCCTTGGAAGATCAAGAGAAGACAGCCTTTGTGACGCCCGTCGGGAACTACCACTACAAAGTAATGTCGTTTGGCCTGAAGAACGCAGGGTCCACCTATCAAAGAATGATGACGAGAATGTTCGAGCTGATGCTGGGCAAGAGCATCGAGGTCTATGTTGATGATATGGTGGTAAAGAGTAAGGTGGTGTCCGAACATTTGGGGGACCTCGGCCGCACCTTTGACGTCCTGAGAAAGCACAAGCTGTGCCTAAATGCTTCCAAATGCTCGTTTGGCGTGGGCTCTGGCAAGTTTTTGGGGGTACATGATCACCCACAGGGGAATCGAGGTCGATCCTGACCAAATCAAGGCTATTCATAATCTGAAGCCTCCGCAAAACCCCAAGGAGGTCCAGAAGCTTACTAGAATGATCGCGGCCCTAAACCGATTCATTTCCAGGTCGGCGGACAAGTGCAGGCCCTTCTATCTCCTGATCAACAAGTGGAAAGGATTTGAGTGGTCTGAGGACTGTGTCGTGGCCTTCCAGCAACTCAAGGAATACCTATCCCAGCCGCCTATCATGTCCAATCCTGAGGCCGACGAGATCCTATACACATACATTGCTGTAGCGTTCCACGCTGTGAGCCTGGTACTGATACGGGACGACAATGGCATTCAAAAACCAGTCTATTACGTTAGCAAGTCACTACATGAGGCTGAGGTCAAGTACCTACCCTTGGAGAAAGCCATACTAGCTGTGGTCCATGCTACACGAAAGCTCCCCCATTATTTCCAGGCTCACACAGTGGTCGTCCTAACCCGATTACCCTTGATATCCGTACTCCGGACCGCTGATTACACAGGAAGGATCGCCAAGTGGAACACAATTCTGGGGGCTTTCGACGTCAAATACATGCCTTGGACCTCCATAAAGGGCCAGGTTCTGGCTGATTTGGTGGCCGAGTTCGCTGAACCAACAATAGAGGTGGCAGCCGAGGAGAGGAGCCTTGACGAAAAATCAGTTGGGGCAGTCTCCATCCCGGGGTCACCATGTTGGAAGGTATACGTTGATGGCGCGGCAAACCAGAGGGGGTTTGGAGTGGGGCTAGTCTTAGTATCCCCTGAAGAGCATGTCATAGAAAAATCCTTGACGCTCGGGTTCTCGGCCACAAACAATGAAGCCGAGTATGAAGCCTTGCTACAAGGGATGGTCATGGTGCAGAAAATGGGAGGAAAGGCAGTGGAGATGTTCTCGGATTCAAGATTGGTGGTAGGCCAGGTAGAGGGAGAGCTGGAGGCCAGAGATTCGAGGATGCAAGAGTACCTGAGCCAGGTCAGGCGGTTGCGGTCAGAATTTGATCTTTTCAGCTTGTCTCATATTCCAGGAGTGGAAACACCCATGCCAATTCATTAGCCACACTCACCACTTCCTTGGCAGGGGATCTGCCTCGGATCATACTTGTAGAGCATCTAGAAAGAGCGAGTGAGGTGGCAAAGGGCACGGTCCGCATCCATCAAGTTGGGGTGGGTCCCAACTGGATGGACCCCATAGTGAGGTTCCTCAAAGATGATGTTCTGCCCGAGAAGAATTCAGAGGCTGAGAAAATACGAAGAAAGTCTTCTCGGTTCTGGTTGTCCGAGGACCAGAAATTGTACAGACGCTCCTACTCTGGACCGTACTTACTGTGTATTCACCTCGAGGCATCAGAGTTACTGCTCAAAGAACTGCACGAGGGAATCTGTGGGAGCCACACAGGAGGAAGATCCCTGTCTCACCGAGCCGTCACACAAGAATATTGGTGGTCGGGAATGCAGAAGGAGGCCCTAGAGTATGTCAAGAAGTGTGACCAATGCCAAAGGTTCGCCCCAAATATTCATCAGCCAGGGGGTCCTCAACCCTTTGTCCAGCCCATGGTCGTTTGCCCAGTGGGGCTTGGACATTGTAGGCCCTTTCCCCAAAGCACCAGGGAATAAGAGGTATCTGTTGGTTGCCACGGACTACTTCACCAAGTGGGTCGAAGCCAAGCCATTGGCCAACATCAGGGATGTGGATGCTAAGAAATTCCTTTGGAGAAACATTGTCACGCGATTCGGGGTCCCTCATACCCTCATTTCGGATAACGGACTCCAATTCGACAGCAAGGCCTTCAGAAGATACTGTTGTGAACTTGGAATCACAAACAGGTACTCAACTCCAGCCTACCCTCAAGGAAATGGGCAGGCCGAGGCTGTCAACAAGGTCATCGTCAACGGGCTTAAGAAGAGACTAGATGACGCCAAGGGGAGATGGGTAGAAAAGCTGCCACACGTTCTTTGGACATACCGGACTACATCACGGCGGTCAACGGGGGAAACACCTTTTGCCATGACTTACGGGGCCGAGGCTGTTATCCCCCTAGAGACAAACTTCCCAACGCTAAGGACGAGCTCTTTCACTCCAGGCAGCAATGATGAACTGCTGGGGAGGAGCCTAGATATGGTTGATGAACGAAGGGAACGGGCAATGATCCAGCTGGCCTATTACCACCAAAAGCTTAAGCAGGGATATGATGCCAATGTGAAGCTCAGACCACTAGCATCGGGAGACCTGGTGCTGAGGAAAGTTGTGGGGGCTACCAAGAATCCTTCCTGGGGAAAGCTAGGGCCCAACTGGGAGGGGCCATATCGAATCACCTCGGTAGCGGGGATAGGTGCATACTACTTAGAAGATCTAGATGAAAAACCTGTACCTCGTCCGTAGAATGTAAATAACCTGAGAAGGTATTACTATTAATGAAAGCATCCTTTTTCTTGTGGTTCAAATTTCAGGTCTATTATGATTATATATCTTATGTTTTGGCGGCCACCTAAAGTACTCAACTGAACCACTTCAAGAAAAACCTGGGTACTAGACTGAACCAAGGTCTTGCATGATCCTCAGACTCAAACCTATGGGGAAACTAATCACTTCAAGACAAGCTTGAGTACTAGACTGAACCAAGGTCTTGCATGGTCCATGGACTCAAACCTATGGGGAAACTAGCTACTTACAAGGGAATCTAAGTGTTAGACAAAACCAAGGTCTTGTATGATCCTCGGACTCAAACCTATGGGAAAACTAGTTACTTACAGAAGAACCTGAGAGTTAGGCGGGACCAAGGTCTTGCATGGTCCTCAGACTCAGACCTCTGGCAAAATTGGCTACCCTCAGCTAAGGCGCAAATAAACGCAAGCCGACGAGCATCACTCAAGGCATTCCGAAGCACATCGAATTTAACCCCCTAGCATAGTTGGCAATTAACGGTTCTCTTAAGGTCAATAAGTCTTTAAAACACACCTTTGAGCACCTTTGTACATTGTGTTGCGGTATTTGGTCCTAGAGTTTAAGGAGTTATCTTTACAGGTGTTGTGTGCTTAGCGTTTTTTACCATTCATAGTAGCCAACTCATGAGATACTGAACCAATGTTGTAAAGTTGTTCCCTCAGTATTCAATTCGGCAAAAATTTGTCGTGATGTCAGGGTGGTCCAATTATCGACCGAGGACTGAGTGGAACCTGTCACTACGGCCTTTACATTTTGGTTGCCAACTTAGAATGAAAAACATGCTGAGCCTCCGAGATTGTGGGGCTAATAATTAAAACCAGGTTATGTCAGTAGTAATACTCATCACAGTGATAATTAACGCATAAAGTAAAAAAAAAAAAAAGATGATTCATACATTCAACTTAGAAATAGCAGTACAGCGCTTAAAAAAAAAAAGCAACAACAACAAAAGCAGGAAACAAAAGGTAAAAGCTAGCCAAGGCAGCCTAGTTCTTCGACTTAAGCTTTACCCCCCCTTGGGAGGTTGTCCAGAGATGTCCTCGGGGTCCTCAGAGCTTTGACCTAGGGTAACCGCCTGCAGAGGCATCACCATGAGAGCTGTCTCCTTGGCTGGAGGGGCAACTCTGGGAAGGTCTCCCTCAGCAGGAAGAGCCTGAGAGTCAGCAGCAAGGACTTGAGGGCCAACAGAGGGCTTCACCACATCTGGGGGCGCCTCCAAGTTACTGGTTTCCTTTTCCTCTGGCACCTTCTGATGCTCAGCATCCTCGGCAGGCCTATCGGTGGGAGTAGGATCCTTGGCAGCGTCGGCCTGGTCCCCGTCTGCCGCTTCGGGCGCGGTGTTGGCTTCAGAAATAGAGGAGGCTGCCTCTCGGATAGCAGGAGGGTAGTACACTCTCTCGGCCTTTCTAAGGCCAGACGAAGCCTCGACCCCCGCTTGGTTGAGGGCATCTTCCCAAGTCTGGGAGCAGTAGCGCCGGCATACTTTAGGGACCTGAGCCTTAAGGGCGGCCTCAGTCTTAGCCACTCCCTCAACAAAGGCCTCTTCCTCGACTTGCTCTTTAGAGCTTTCGGCTTCTATCCGCGCAGACTCAGCCTCAGCTTTAGCTCTCAAAGCCTCATCCCTAGCGTGCTCGGCAACCCCCCTGGCACCCACCTCCTCGGCCAACTTCTACTTTAAGTTAGCTATGTGCTCCTTAGCAATTTGCAATTGGCCCTCAGTGTCTAGAAGGTGCCTCGTCTGGTCGGCGGCCTGCTTTTGAGCGCCAGCCAAGCCTGACACCGCACTATCTCTGGCCCTTGTCGCCTCCTTTAGAGCCTCCCTCGCCTTCTTGAGGTCGCCCTCGGATTTGCTAAGGATCCGTGTGGCATCCAGGCAGTTGTCACGCTCCTGCTCTGTTTATTGGCCTCATCTTCCAGCCTGTAAGTGGCCTGGACAGCCTGCAAATTGAAACAAACAAACAATAAGTATGGGAATCGAGGGGTAAAATCAGCAAACTCTCAAGCGGCGGATGGCTTACCATGCCCAAGTACCTCTTCATGCTGAGGATGACCTCCTGCCTCTTCAGGCCCTCTAATTGAGCCATATCGACAGGAAGCAGCAGGGATCTCTCTAGCGCATCAGCCACATATGCGCCTTCACCCCCTCTGAAGTCCCTGAGGGAGGCATTATCCATTAAAGGCTCCCCATGGAGCATGGGGGCAGGGAGCCATGCCTGGGCCTCGGACTGCACAGCCACCTCTCTTCCTTGGCCCTGGTGCCCAGTTTTCTGCTGCTTAAGAGGGCGCCGAGCCTCAGCGTCCTCGGGGGAAGAGCGAGTCCTCTCAGCTCCCATAGGCCCTTTACCCTTAGGGTCCTTCTTACGCTTGGGATCAGCAAGGTCGGGCCTCGGTCGCAAGCTCAGCTGAGGTGGAGGAGAAGGAAGCTTAGACTAGGAAGAAGACGACCTAGTCCGAACAGACTGAGACTTGGACGGTGAAGGAGGAAGCTTGGGTTGGGACTTCCTCGGCTCGTCCCTCCCTGGCTGACCCTCAAGTAGGTCAAGTAGGCTGGTTTGGGGTTGCCTCTTGAAACCCATCTCGGCTTGGGGAGAAGTCCTCGCAGAGAAAAGGTCCGCCTCGGTCAAATTAGGGTCGCCCAGGTCACCAGAGGGATCCTCGGACGGGTGGACTTGGTCAAACGCGCCAAATTCGTCCTCGGATGGACCCGAATCAGCGAATTCTTCCTCTCCTCCTAGCTCTTCTCCCTCGGCTTCCGCAGCTTGGGTGGAAGTAGAGGGTCCTGCCAACGGAGTACCTTCAGGAAACAAAAACCCTTGCTCCACTACAGTTATCTCGCGAAGCCGTGGATCACCGGCTTTGATCACGTGCTTCGGAGCCGGAAACGACTTCTGGAGCGGCTTATACCCGAGGATCTTGTGGGCGGCTCTAACTTGGTTATCAGCCTCGTTCAGAAAGATCTCCGCCCTGAGAACAGCTTCCAAGTCCTCCTTGTTGACCAGGTTAAAATGACGCTCAAAGGCGTGCGGATCTGCAAAAAGAAAAACAAACTCCTGTCATCAACCGAGCAAAGCAGACTTACAACAAAAAAAGGGGGGGCTAGACCCTCTCCTACTCTGGGTACCCCACCTGGTATCCCCTCCTCCGTCGGACAGTGAAGGCCATCGTGCCACTCCCCGGACACGATGAGAAAGTCTTTGTTCAGACCCTTGCTGGACTCGGGAAGACACTAGATAAGCCGGACCTTATCGTCCCGCGTCTTCATATAGTAAGACTTACCCTTTAACTGTTGGAGGTTGTAACACCAATTTACATCATGATGGGTCAACCTCAACCCCATCCTCTCGTTTAAGGTGTCCACACAACCTAGGATCCTGAACACGTTGGTGGCGCACTGAGTGGGGGCCAAACTAAAGTACCTGAGGTAGCCCCTCGTTACCGGCCCCATGGGAATCCTCATACCGCCTTCAAGAAAGGCAATCATGGCAATGACGACCTCCCCCTCCTTCCTCCGAATGCGCCATTCCCCTTCCGCACAGTACCTCAAACCCACATTGCTGGGTATCCTATAATCGGCGATAAATTTCTCCATCGCCTCTTCAGACTCAACTAATTTCTTAAATCTACTCATCCCTAACAACGACTAAAAGACTCAGGAAAGGGCTAAGGAAAGAAAGGAGTCAGAGAAGAGGTTTGAGCTAGAGAGAAGAAGACTTACAGAAATGAGGAAAAGCTACTCAGGCAAACTTTTTGTGCTGAAAAATGAGTGGGTGTAGTTGGAGATTTGACCGAATTCAGTGAACGCACGCGAGAACTCTTGAATGCCAAAGTGAAAAGGCCAATCAGTTTGAATGGGTATTTATATCCCCAACTAAAAGTAACCATGCGAGTTTCCCCGCCCATAAAGCTGGAGAAAACCCAGCCGTTGGATTAGCATCACATCGTTGAACGTGGGGAGCACAGAGCCGCCAGAATTAAATGAGGGCACGCTCCGTGTACTGAAGCGCCAGGAATGTGCCTTGGACAGATGAAGAGACTCTGGCGCTGACAGAGGACAAGACGTGACAAGCTATAACAAGGGCCCGAGGACATCAAAATCCTCCTCCCCGCCCGAAGAGCCGGACAGTAGGATTTCGATGGGCTATTGTGGGGTCTAATAATCTGGCAACCCCGGCCCACCTTATATCCGGCCCAAGGCCCATGCCGAGGATCAAGAAACGTCCGAGGAAGAGCGCAGATAGCCCAAGCTACCAGGATACATCGCCGATGACGATATTGTCCTCGGCAGGCCGAGACCATTGAAGGGGGAAGTAGCGAGTCACCAGGAGCGGCATTCCTAAGCATCTAAAGAGAAAGAACAAGTACAACGTGTCAGCCATGAAAGTATGGTGGAGGAGCAAGTCCAGGGTGAACTGTCACCTCCCCATTAAATGCCCCCAACTAACGTCCTGGCCGCATTAATGAGGAGATGACCCCTGAACAGTGCTGCCTTGGTTGCTGCAACCCACAAGAAGAATGGGAAGGCGGCTGATGGGACAAGCACTCAAGTAGCGGCCTGGTTGATCAACAAATGTAGGGCTAAGATCAATTGAGAGGGGGTATATAATGTAAGGAATCCCTCTGGAAAGGGGGACGGAAAATCTGAACTATAGGATACTGTAGCAACCTTTATTCTCCCAGAAACCTTTGTAACCAATCACAAAAGAAGTAATAAGAACTGCAGGCTCCCGAGAGAAAGCCCGAGGAGCACCATTGCGCATTTTAAACCACGTTCACGCTATTCAATCCCCATGCAACCATGCCTGGCCATTGCATCCCTCACTAGGGCCTAGTTCTTGAACCTGCTCTCTACAAATTCATTGTACTGGGCTAGCTGGGCTTGAGTCCACTCTCTCAACAGTAGAAGTGCTCAAACAAAGTCCCTACAGAAACCTATATGTTTGAAGTATTATAATTACTTAATTAGTTGTTTCTCCACACACAAAAAATAATAATTACTTAGTTAGTAAAAAAAATTTGATTTAGAGACAAATGATGAATTAGGTTTTTTTGATGATGTTCGCAAGAAGAAAATAAGTAAAACCAGTTTGAAACATCTCTTCAACATGGGTTAAGATCTTGTGAGTTGTGAACATGTAGAAAATCGGTATACTTTACATAATCATATAAGAGAAAAACATAATGGAAAATCAGTATCTTTTGATCGCTATTTCTTTGTCTCTACTCATTTTGTATGCTTCGCATAATCATATAAGATATAATAAGATTTTATTTTTGTAGATTTTATCATTTAAAAAACATATGATGTCAAATGATATTAAAATATATATATATAGTGTTCAAATATCATTTCTCTAATCAAAATCTTTCAAATTCTATTATTCGCCCAAATGGTGTCTAAGAATCAATGACAGAGTCAAAAACTTGTCTGAAAAAACTAAATAAAAATTATGTAATTAATATTTGAAATCTTAAAAATTTTCACTTAAATTTATTGTTTTAGGCCTCAAATTATATTGACTCAACCATGACTACAATATGAACAGGTAAATCTAGATAGAATCTCATGCTAAATCAGTATAATGATTTGGAATAAGAAAAATTCCAAACTTTTATACCATCAAAAAAACAAAAAGAAAATAAATTTTTATACTTTCCAAAGCTTTGAAGTGGTTAAATTTTTTAATTTTAATTTTTATAGATATAAAATTTCAATCTTGTCTCAAACAAAGTTGGATCTGAAAAAATCAAAGAAAAATGGATTTTCTTTTTCCTTTTAACACTTGTAAATGTTGGCATCTTTAGAGAGACTCTCCAGTTTTAGCATGCTGCTGCTTTTTTCGTATTGATAATAATAATAATAATTATTATTATTATTAAAAGACGCAATAGTAGACCGGTTACTCAGATTCTAGACATATATTTTGTCCACAATCACATCCAACTTTGTGGGTATCCTTAAAACTTGTATTTTAAATAAGGCGAAACTACAATATTGGTCCCTCAAGTTTACCCTGTGTGCGCAATTGGTCCCTCAAGTTTGAAGTGAGCACAATTAGTCCCTTAAGTTTTAAAACTGAGTTGTATTGATCCTTTTACTAACTGCTGTTAACGGTATTACTTATGTGGCTAACGGAACAATGACTAAGCATTTTTTTTAATGACGTGGCATGTTTTTAATTAAAAAATTACAAACTAAATTAACAAGTGAGAACAAATATTCACTGGTACCAAATTAAAAAAAAAAATTTATTTTCTTCCTATTGGAAAAACCCACAACGACACAGAGAAGGAGAAGGGGAGAGAGGGAAGAAACCAACCCCTAGCTGCTACCTGAAATCCCATGCCCAGCCGCCACCGGCAATAGCCCAAACCGTAATTGCCGCCGGCGACAGCCATTGCCCTAGCAGCCGCCGACGACAGCCACTGACCCGCCTTCGTCCTCCTCTTAAGGTCAATGTAAGATTGAGACAGTTGATGTTCTCCCATCAAGAGTGCTAGAAAGTAGCTTGTACATCCCTGTTGCAGTAGCATCTCTAAGTCTTTGAACAACTACATTTATGCATATCTGCAGTAGCGTATGCTCAGAGAGTGTATTGATGAGCTTTGCTATTAACCCTTTATGTGTGTGGCATCCGATTAATGTAGTACAAGTCACCCACTAAAACAATGTCTTCCTATAATAGATGGCATGTTCTGAAGCCATGTTTTCTCTTTAGATCAAAGCCATGACTTCTGAATTTACATAAACACAACCAACTACCAAAATCCATAACACCAGCTAAGAATTTTTTGATAAATGGGAGAAGGGAGGCGGGTCAGTGGCTGTCGCCGGCGGCAATTACGGCTTGGGCTATTGCTGGCGGCGGCTGGGCATGGGATTTCAGGTAGCGGCTAGGATTGGTTTCTTCCCTTTCTCCCCTTCTCTGTGTCGTTGTGGGTTTTTCCAATAGGAAGAAAATAATAATTTTTTTTTAGTTTGGTACCAGTGAATATTTTTTCTCACATGTTAATTTAGTTTGTATTTTTTTAATTAAAAACATGCCACGTCATTAAAAAAAATGTTTAGTCATTGTTCCGTTAGCCACATAAGTAACACCGTTAACAGCAGTTAGTAAAATGACCAATACAACTCAGTTTTAAAACTTAAAGGACTAATTGTGCTCACTTCAAACTTGAGGGACCAATTGCGCACACAGGGTAAACTTGAGGGACCAATATTGTAGTTTCGCCTTTAAATAAAGTTGTATCTGCAAAAGTCAATAACTTTTCTCTCTAATGAATGAAAAATTGGAAGAATCTTTTAAAACTTTTGTTTTTAGTGAATGAAGTCACTTCAGGAGTGTTTGAATTTGACACGCTTTTTTCCTTTGTAAAGTAGAGAGCCGTTTTATTTGTTGTAAAAATGTTGTAGACATATCATTCTTCTTATTTGTTCCAAAGCAATTTGATATATGCTTATATAAAACTTCCAAGTCTTCCATATATTTGGGTTTAACTAATCTTTAATTTTTTATTTTAAATATTTGGGTTTCGTGGCCTCTGACCCCATGTGGCTCTACCAACCCTTAAAATATTATGATCCCATTGGGATAGTGGCATCCTTTTATTTTTATAATAAAATAGAAATAAACATAAAAGAGCGCTAAAAAACTCTACATGGTCTATAAATACTTAAAATATAACTAAAAAAAACTACTATATGGTTTATAAACACTTAAGTACGGATAAAAGAAATTTGGTTGATAAATATTTTTTACACCAAAAATTAATTAGTGTCTTGACGTGATGATAAAGAGTAATTATTATGAAGCAAATATCATAAGTTAAAATTTTGTCTTATTAATAATTAAAAAAGGAATAAAACATACCTCACCATAGACAACTAGACAAATTTGGCATACCATCCAAGACAGTAAGAAAAGAACATTCAAATATCCTTTTATAATGGTATAATCAGGGATGGAACCAGGATTCAAACTTAGGGAGGGCCAAAGTTTTTTGTTCTTAGAATTTAAAAAATTGGAATATCAATGCTAGAGGTTCACAAAATTGCATTATTAGCATTAATTTATTAATTATTTTTTGTATTTTTTCTTTTGAAAAAAATTTATTAATAGGATTTTATAATCAAGAGTTTTTTGCAAGTCAATTGGCACGTCTTAATTTTTTCAAAGTCTAACTAATGTGTGGATGAAGCAATTAATATGTGGCATAGGAGTTGTTTTTATGGCTATGAGGGTGGAGTCATTTGAGAGGGGCATAGAGCTCTCAAGAGAGAGGGTGAAATTGGGTAAAAGTTATTGGGTTTTTGTGATTTTTTTTTGCTAAGATTTGTAATTAATTTGTTATTATTGTTTTTGCTTAGATCAGATTTATGATTTGTCTAGAGATTTTTCTTATTATCTAGATATGTGCATTTTTTATATATATAGATTTTGTTTGTTATCTATTTGTTGGATTTCTTGGGTCAATTTGTAAATTTTTTGAGGAGGGGGGCCAAGTATATAAATTTAAGAGCTAGAATTAAAATTCTTTTTGTAAATACACATACTAATTTTTTTTTTTCAAAGGTTGGGGGGGGGCAATGGCCCCCCCCTGCCCTTGAATAGTTCCGTCCCTGGGTATAATACTCTTAATAGTCTAGATTGTCCAGTCAATCTTATCTAGTTATTTATGTGATAAAGAACTTTAGATAATGACATTTTTTTTGTATAGACCACGTACCATGATGGTTGGTAGCATAAGTTTTTTTTTTTTTTTTTTTTTTGAGAGAGGGTTGGTAGCATAAGTTATTGACATTGAATGTCAAACTTTTTTATTTTTGTTATTTTTTAATGATCTCACAAGGAAAACTTTTATTTGTATGATTTTTTTATGGTAGCCTATGATCATACAAGGAAAACTTTTCAGTAATTAGAAACTGTTGGGATAGTCAAGTACTAATGGAAAGCCTTTCTCAAAAAAATAAAATAAAAAGTATTAATGGAAAGCAATGACACAAAGAACACAATATTACAAGGAAGGATTGTGTTTATTGCTGCAAATACACACTTGACACTACCCAGAAATGTGACTTTAAGTCATGGTTTTCAACTTAAAACTGTGACTTAAATTCATGTTTTTAATTGTTTTGAGCAGTTGTGTGAAACATGTTTTTACTACAAGGAAAACCTCGAATAAGTAGAAGGGAATATTACTAGGATTTGAAATAGATAGAACTCTACTTCTAGTAATTATATTACTTTTTTATCCTCTTTTTTTAAAAAAATAATAATAAAGCCATTATATTACTTGAAGGAATTGCTAAGAAGCAAGAACATTATATTGTGCACAGTGAACTATGAGAGTGAGTGTGCGAGGGGTCTTTCGGCAGAAAAAATAAAAGTTTTACTTTATTTTTTTTTTTTGCCCCAATACCCCTTCTATTTATTCTATCTTATCTTATCTCTCTTTTTTTCTTTTTCTTTTTTCTTTTTTCTCTCCCAGTAATAACTACCAGTCTTTGGTTTTATATTATTATATTTTCTCTTTTGTTCTTTTCTTCTTTATCTCCAAGTAAATAACTACTAGTCTTTTTCTTTCTCTTCACGTTAGTAAGTACCGGTCTTCTCAATTTAATAGATAAGAAGAAGAAATCATTTTTAATTATTTATCAATATTGAATATCTTTTTATTGTATTTATGCACACCAATACAAGTGCATCACCATGATGAGTAGAAGATAAGGAGAATTAAATTAGAGCATGAGCACTCAGCCATCTTTTACTTTTATTTATATATTTATTTTCTATTATCCCAATATATTTGTTACCTAAACAATACAATGCCCACTTAAGTAACTTAACAAATAATCACCCCTTTTCCTTCTTCTTTTTTTACTATAAAATTTTGGAGAACATCAAAAAATTAAAATATTTAATGAAAGAGTATGAAGGTCCAAGCTTGACATATGAACAACATTAACATGTGTGACTAATTATTAGGAATTTATGGAGTAAAGTGATATGGTACTCATTTCTTTCATTAAATGATACAAATTTCACCAATAAATTTAATTAAAATGATCTATTATCATGTGTGAGGAGAGAGTACCACCTCACTTGATTCTTGGAATACAAAATATCTAGTTAGTTACCTGCGCAATGCAAGAAAGTTTAACAAAATGTGATTTTTTTTTTTTTTTTTTTTTTTTGCCTAAATATGAAAATTTCAAATTGTGGGGTGTGTGTGTGTGTGTGTATTATGACATGTAAATTTGTGTGACCCCAAAACTTATGTGATAAAATATTATGAGGTCAATCAAAAATCAAATACTATCTTTTATAGATTATAGGTTATTATTGAGACATGGTGAATGGAAGTTAGTAATGTGTAGTTAGTGTACTTTATTTAAGGTGACTAATTTATTTAGTTTTGGTATACATATAAGCAATGATAATTTTCAGAGAAAATTATTATGTACTTTTAAAATATAATGACGTGGTAATCTGTTATCTCATATGAATAATTAATTTCATCTAATTTTAATTAATAAGAGCAAATATCGTTTGAAAGCAAGTATAACAGTAGTGTATTTTGAATCTTTGATATTAATAACTCAATTTTAATGATTGAATCTACCATTCACGGAAGGATTAACAAAAAAGAGCACCATATCACTATCTTTTTAAAAGTTAGTGATGTTTCTTTTTCAAGATATACTATGAAAATCTTTATGGTTCACATGGACCAGAAAAAGATGCCAATAGCAGTAATTGGACTTACACATGGATCTGAAAAAGACTAACAGACAGAATGGATGAGGGCCCACCTAGAGATTATCAAATAAGGGTTGCGTTAATGTGCCCCCTTAACAACTTTTTTTGAAAAAAAATTGACAATTTTTTGTCTTTTTTACAATTTTATCTCATTATTTTTAATTTTATAAGTATCATTCGATTTTTTTTTATTTTTTTTATCTTTTTTGCACCTTGTTAACATTTTCCATAAAATATGTATCTACAACATTTCAAAATAAATTATATATGATAAATTGTTATTGACTCTTATATAAACTCTATATTAACTTTACTTTTTTTTTTTTTTTTTTTTTTACCAATTCCATTCTACTGCTAGGACTTACAATGAAATCATTGTAAATATAATATTATTTTTAGAAAGGTTTTATTAACGTATGTCTTATGATAAAGGTTTATTTTTAAAATAATTTATTTTGGACTTTTCGATTGCAGATGCTTTTCAGATTTCCTCGTCCCACGGTCTCCATCATGGGTTCAATCAGTCACGTTTCGGCGGCTCTTTACTAAACTTAGGATCTGTCCTTTTGGACCGGTTACCAGTAGAGTAGGTTAGACCCCAATATGGCAATAAAGTCAGACCCTCTTTTTTGAAGAAGGATTTTACTAATGTGTGCCCTTAGGGCACACATTAAGTTCCATTTTTGGAAAACATTTTCTCGAGAATTGAAAAAGTAATGACAGCTTTTTCAATTTCCGAGAAAATGTTTCCAAAAATAGAAAGGTTAATGTGTGCCCTAAGGGCACACATTAACCGGACCCTTTGAAGAATAATAGTCAGACTTTTAAACTGACTACTTTTCTTTTAATAGTCATTTTTTTTTGTACTTCATTCTCCAGAATCTCCACTATTCTACTTCCAGTCACCATCATTCTTTAAAACTAGCATTATTTTTTTTTTTTCTGTTTGTCGTCTCTAGTGTGAAAACAAAGTTTGAATGTTGTTACCCGATTCTCATTATAAATACCCCATATGGTCCTTCATAATTCTACATCAACCATTTCTTAACCCTCTTTGATTCAATATGGTTCCATCTCTTTCTCCAAAAATGCTTCTCCTCCAAGCCATACTGGCACTTTCTCTTACGAACATGCCTGCTTCATATGAAGCTAGGAGGACACCCCATGGAGAAGAGCCAAATCTAATGAAGAAAAACCAGTTGTTAGGGTCATTGTTGGTGCAAGGCCAAGTCCCTCCAATATCTGTGTTCATGTCCAATCCTCCCACCACCACTGGCGACACCCCTCCTTCATGGATCAGCCATAAGGCCTTTGCCAATGATCCTTTGCTACGCCGACAGCTTCTTAAGGGTCCTGTCACGCCATCGTCTCCAAATCCGGGCACCCATATCCCATCTTCAGCAAGCACTTTGGAGAGTGACAACCCTGCACCAATGCTAGGCTCACTGCAGAAGAGCCCTCCTCCTCCCCTTATGCCTTACAAAGGCACCTCCATCCCCTAGCACCAAGATGAATTTTGTTGAGTATGGATTATGTATGTATGTTTGTTTGGGTTTATCTTTGATTCTCAGATGATGCATGTGCTTCTGAGACTCCATGTATGTGTGTATGTTTGAGTTTATCTTTGATTCTCTCAATCTCTAATGATGGATATACGTATGTGCTTTGAGACTATGTTGTTTGTATGGTTTTTTCTTAGGCAAACTTTCTTTGGTGGTCTTTAATTTTTACTTTCCAGGCGGTTCGAGAATCTTATGTCTCTAATGGCCAAGCTGATGAATAGAACATAGTACCAAAAAGTTAACCCTCCAGCCTCACACTTACCATTAAATCCCAAAACCATTCAAGCACCGTCTCTCAGTAGAATAAACACCACAAACTATCAAACCCATTACCGCATAAAAGTTTTATGATAAAATCCATCAGCAAATCGAAATCTAACAACAACACCAGCCAAAAAATAATAAATAAATATAATTAGATAGAACAGGTTTACAAAATTCTTATAATTCCTTAGTTCATCGTTATTATCACTTTTTTAACTACAACTATTATTATCACATTTTTTACTTACAACTAACAATTTGCAACTAATATTTGTCAAAATTAAAAATAAAATAAAAAATTGTCTTTTTCAATTATATGAAAAAGTTTAAATTCACAAAAATTTTCACAACTTTTTATTATAATTATGGCGTGACAAATTATAATTGATAAATAAAAAATAATAATTCTATATAAAAGTGATGATTGACCATTCAAAATATATATCCTTTCTTTTGGGATAAAATTCACAGCATGTCAATTGTGACAAAAAATAATTATAGAATAATTTGTGATCAGATGCTCCAGTCATAGTTGCAACCACAGAAGTCTTATAATTATTACAACTTTTGAGGAAGATCCATGTTGGTATCTGAGTGTGACAAAGTCAAGGAGTTTAGTGATAGAATATTAGTATATAATCCTAGAGGCAGGGTCTGGAAAGTTACGCACTGACTTGTCATTACGCCTTTAAAAGCAAATTCATGCCGGCTTGTCTTTAATGTTTGAATGCGACTAGAATTGATCGGTTGCACGTGCTAGCAAGGTACGTGTGGAAAGAGACAATTTTTTAAATATATTATAATAAAAAAATAAAGCAAAATACATTATAATATGTTCCACAGAGAACACATGCATTTTTTAGGCTTAGCTTGTCCACAAACTTAATGATGGGGGTACCCCACACACATTCTTTATTTCTTCTAACTTTTAACAGCCAAATTATTTTAAAACATCGGACAAACAAAGGTTGAGTTTGGATATAAAGATTTAAAATCAAGGGATTTAAAGAATAATTGATACTATACATTGGTTGATATGAATTTAACAACACAAGATTATTTATTAAGTTGATTCAAACAAAATTTCAAACAAAAAAAAAAACTTGTGAAGTTACAAATTTAACATTTTACTTTTATAATTATTTCAAATAAAATTTCATCAATAGAAAAAAATTTACCCTCACATTTAAATTAAAAAGTGGAATCCAAACCCTTCCTTTTTAATACTCCATCCGAAAGAACCATATGAGATTTCACACATTAATCATTCAGAAATTATTCATTGTTCAACAATTTTTTTATAAATATTTTTTAAATGGGAAATGGGAGATTCAAAATAAAGGTATCTGTTGATAACACTAAGAAAAGAAAATTGACCTAAAAATCATTAACACTTCCTTGTTTAACAATTAAAAGAATAAAACATAAAAAGGGGCAATAGAATTAATCATAACAAACTTTTTGAAACTTTATACCACGCACAATTCTAAAAAATGCATAGGAGCTATTAACGAAAATAACATTCCTCAAAATATGCGCTAAGCATATCAATTAGCTTAGCCAAGCCTTGAATGATTTCTTTCTTTTGAATCATCCCACTAAAATCATCTTATTCATCATAAAATTTTCCTTTCTAAGTCATCCAATTTCTAACTAAACATTACTTTTTTGTATTAATATTACACCACTTAATAACTTCTATAGAATTAATTTTAAAAATTCTACGGTTGATTTACAAGTTCTCGTTCTTCTTAACACACAACACCAAATTTCATATGAATCAAATTTCACTTACAATTTGAGCCATAAACTCATGTTTTGTGTATAGTGTTGAAATACAAAAAAGTTGAAATTTAAATTAATCTCTAATTAACTTGAAAATTTGCAAGCATATAGAGTGAAAATGAAATCCACTGGTGGATTTGTCAAATATACATCCAATAGAAAATTATTGAGTAGTGTAAACAATTCTAAAAGTTACATTAAGTATAACTGAAACCAATCCATATATATATATATATATATAGATGCACACATACGTACGGGTTTATAAACAAACATTACTTTTTCTTTTCTTTTTTGAAACTGAATATTCATTTCATTAAAAAATAGTCAATACAACCAATACAAAGCTTAGGAAAATATAGAAACCTGCAAGGAAGAGTAACAAGACAAACCACAAACAAAACAGACCACAAACTAATTCCCTTACCTAAAACTATCTATACCAAGAAGATTAGCTACAATCTCTAGTGTTGTACCAGTCCAGCTCTTCAATTCCCCAACCCTCTTGGCCTGTTGAACAAGTTCATGGGCTATCTTTTTGCCATTCCTATTTATGTGTCTAGCCTCTACCATCCTGAATTTGGATATTTCATGGATTATTTCTTAATGCATTAAGAAATAATGATTTTGTGTATTGATCTTTGTTGCTAGTTTGTTAGTACTATATGGATACCTATTTGGATTTTTTTTCTTCTTATACTTCGGTTCCCTAGCTTGAAATCCTAGGTTCGCCCCTGTTTTAGGTAGGTGAAAAGTGAAAACTCATGCCCCTGAGGGTGAGGGGATTTGAAATTTCGAACACGTCCATCATTTCATACTAACGAGTTATGTGTGTGAAGGTGCCACTTCACCCAAAGTTCATTGGCATAATTTCTATTTGGTTAATGTAGTTGTAATAATTAATTAAAATTGATGTTGTCATGAAATTTAAGAGACAAATAGAAACCTATATGCTTGAAGTATTATAATTACTTAATTAGTAGTTTGTCTACACACACACACACACACACAAAAAGTTAGTAAACAATTTTTAATTAAGAGACAAATGATGAATTAGGTTTTTTTTATGATGTTCGCAAAGAAGGAAGAAAGTAAGTAAAACAAGTTTGAAACATCTCTTCAACGTTTTTTTTTTTTTTTTTTTTTTTTGAGAATGAAACATTTCTTCAACATGGTTTAAGATCTTGCGAGTTGTGAACATGTAGAAAATCAGTATGCTATCTTCACATAATCATATAAGAGAAAAACATAATAGCAAATCAGTATCTTTTGATCACTATTTCTTCGTCTCTACTCATTTTGTATGCTTTGCATAATCATATAAGACATAATAAGTTTTTTTTTTTTTTTTTTTTTTTTGGGTAGATTTTATCATTTGTAGATTTTTTTTTTTTTAGATTTTATCTTTCAAATTTTATTATTCGCGCAAATGGTGTCTAAGAATCAATGGCAGAGTGAAGAACTTGTCTGAAGAAACTAAATAAAAATTATGTAATTAATATTTAAAATCTTAAAAATTTTCACTTAAATTTATTGTTTTAGGCCTTAAATTATACTGACTCAGCCATAACTACAATATGAATATGTAAATCTAGATAGAATCTCATGCTAAATCAGTATAATGATTTGGAATAAGAAAATTTCCAAACTTTTATACCATCAAACAAACAAGAAGAAAATAAATTTTTATACTTTCCAAAGCTTTGAAGTGATTAAATTTTTCAATTTTTTTTTTTATTTTTTTTTTATTTTTTTTTTTATGGATATTGTGCGCACCAAAAACTGAAACCCGTTGGGCTGGGCCTCACTTGGACTCACAACTTATTTGTATAGTGGGTTTGGATTTCCCACAATGGGTCGTTCTAAACACCAAGGCTCAACTGAAGCGCTTTCCTCTTCTCGGGGACCTGACCCAATTCCTTACTCTGCTCTCTCTGTTTACACTCTTCCTTCCCTCAATCCTCCAACCCTTGTCTTCTCAAAACTTCTTGTATTTATAGCTCATAGTTTAGTGGAGAGCCATAATTACTTGCCAGTAGGTATAACCGGCGGTCCAGTATTATCGATTGTAAGTGGGTGGTTAGGTGGGAGTGGGAAGCGGTGACGGTGGCGTTGGAACTTGGTTCCCACTTCCACGATAGTTCCCGGCAGCGGTGCCTCTCCGAGGTATGACCGAGTAGGTACAGGGCGGGGTGTTCCTCGAGCTGTGTTCATCACTGCTCGGGAAGGGGTCTGCCGAGAAACGATGTAAAAGCAGATCGTGGGCCTGCAGCCCGCGGGGCTCGGGGTGGGCCGCTAGGCAGAGGGAGACCGGCCTCATGGGCCTTATACCCAGGCCAGGGCCCGAGGCCCACTACGGGTCATGGTGCGGGGACCGTACAGATATAAAATTTCAATCTTGTCTCAAACAAAGTTGGATCTGCAAGAAATCTGAGAAAGATGGATTTTCTTTTTCCTTTCAACACTAATAAATTTTGGCTCTTTAATCTTTAGAGAGACGTACTCTCCAGTTTTAGCATGCCGCTGCTTTTTTGGTATTGAAAATAATAATAATATAAAGAAAAGACGCAATAGTGGACCGGTTACTCAGATTCTAGACATATATTTTGTCCAAAATCACATCCAACTTTGTGGGTAACCACAAGACACTTGGGAAGGAAAAGTTGTATTTCCAAAAGTCAATAACTTTTCTCTCGAATGAATGAAAAATTGGAAGAATCTTTTAAAACTTTTGTTTTTAGTGAATGGAGTCACTTCAGGAGTGATTGAGTTTGACACGTTTTTTTACTTTGTAAAGTAGAGGGCCATCTTAACTAATCTTTAGTTTTTTATTTCAAATATTTGGGTTTCATGGCCTCTGACCCCATGTGGCTCTACCAATCCTTAAAATATTCTGATCCCATTGGGATAGTGGCATCCTTTTTCTTTTTCTTTTTTTAATAAGATAAAAATCAACATGAAGAAGCACTAAAAAAACTACTCTAATTTCTTTCATGGTCTATAAACACTTAAGAAGAGGTAAAAGAGATTTGGTGTGTAAATATTTTTTATAACTAGTATCACATAATGATAAAAAGTAATTATTATGAAGAGAATATAATAAGTTAAAATTTTGTCTTATTAATAAATAAAAAGGAATAAAAAAATACCTCACCATAGACAATTAGACAAATTTGGCATACCATCCAAGACAGCAAGATAAGAACATTCAAATGTCCTTTATAATAGTATATAATACTCTTAATAGTCCAGATTGTCGGGTCAATCTTATCTAGTTATTTATGTGATAAAGAACTTTAGATAGTGACACTTTTTTTTAATAGGTCACGTACGTACCATGATGGTTGGTAGCATATGTTATTGTCATTAAATGTCAAACTTTTTTCTTTTTGTTATTTTGTTATTTTTTTAATGATCTTAGAGCACTCACAGGAAATGTGGTATAGTTATTTTGATGTTAGTTGTTTTGTAAAGTAAGTTGTTAAAATAAATAAAATTGTTTTTTAAGTTGCTAAAAGTTATAATTTTTAGCTCCCTTACTGTGAATACTCTTACAAGGAAAACTTTTATTTGTATGATTTTTTTATGGTAGCCTATGATCTTACAAGGAACACTTCTATTTGCTTGGGATGTAGGCATTCACGATGCCATGTTTGAATGTGACTCAAAAATTGTAGTTGATGTGGTCTTGGGTTCTCACAGCCCACCAGTGAATATTAATAATGTTATAGAGGGGATTCATCTCAAACTGCAGGACTTTAGATTAGCTCAAATATCTCTTGTGAAGCAACAAAGTAACCGTTCAGCACATATCTTGGCACAATTTGCCAAGGGTATTAATAATTATGTAACTTGGATAGAGGAGAACCTTTATATTATTGAGTCTATCTTGACTCAAAATGTATTGTTTTTATCTTCTTTTCAATGAGGGGTATTTCGGCAGAAAAAGAAAAAAAAGCTTTGCTTTATTTAATTTTTTGCCCCGATACCCCTTCTATTTATTCTATCTTATCTTATCTTTCCTCTTTCTTTTTTTTCTTTTTTCTCTCCAAGTAAATAACTACCAGTCTTTGGTTTTATATTTTTTTCTTTTGTTCTTTTCTTCTTTATCTCCAAGTAAATAACTACCGGTCTTTTTCTTTCTCTTCACATTAGTAACTACCAGTCTTCTCAATTTAATAGATAAGAAGAAGAAATCATTTTTAATTACTTATCAATACTCAATAGCTTTTTATTGTATTTATGCGCACTAATACAAGTGCATCACCATGATAAGTAGAAGATAAGGAGAATTAAATTAGAGCATGAGCAATCAGCCATCTTTTAATTTTATTTATTTATTTATTTTCTATTGTCCCAATATATTGTTACCTCCTATCAATATATATATATATATATATATATATATATATATATTTGTTACCTAAACAATACAATGCCTACTCAAGTAACTTAACAAATCATCACCCATTTTCCTTTTTGTTTTACGGTAAAATTTTGGAGAACATCAAAAAATTAAAATATTTAATGAAATAGTATGATTGTCCAAGCTTGACACATGAACAATACTGACAAGTGTGACTAAATTATTAGGTATTTAAGAAGTAAAATGATATCGTACTCATTTCTTTCATTAAATGACAAATTCCTTCAATAAATTTAATTACAATGATCTATTATCACGTGAGAGAAGAGAGAACCACGTCATTATTATTGAGGTGTAGTGAATGGAAGTTAGTGTACTTTATTTAATATGACTAATTTATTTAGTTTGGATACACATATAGATTGATAACTTTTAGAAAAATTATTAGGTATTTTTGGATTTTATTGACATGGTATTCCATCATTTCACATGAATTATAGATTTCATCTTAGTTTAATTAGTAAGATCAAATACCATATGAAAGGATCCCCTCTAAAAGAAAATATCATATGAAGGAGCGGGTATTATATTATTGTATTTTGATAGTAATAACTCAATTTTTATGATTGGATCTATCATTCAGACTAAATTAAGGGGAAAAAAAAGTACCATATCACTAGCTTTTGGGAGTACATAAATAGTAGTGTAACTTTTTAAACTAGAGATGATTCTTTTTCAAGATATACAGCGACTATGGAACCAAACATCCAATCTTTGTGGTTCAATTGGATCTAAAAAGAAGCCTGCAGTAGGTGGGACTTGAACATAATGGATTAGAGGCGCACCAGAGATTGTAAAACGATATAAATAAGAGTAATGCTATCGTAATAACATTTTTACTGCAAATTTTATATACATGATAACAGTGACGGAGCTATACTTGGACGTGTGGGACAGTGCCCAATAAGATCTCCTCATTTAGTTGTCTGATGCCATTTGCAGCTCCTGCCATGAATATTTTTGCTTGAACATTTTGTAAAACAAGTATAAGGAAAGTGATATTCAGGGAGAAAAAAAACTAAGAAAGTAAAAACGTAGGAGAATTGCAAAGAAAATGGAAAGAAAGACTTAATAAGGAGAGAGAAAAAGAGACATAAGAAATATCTAATGAGGGGAGAGAATGAGAAGACTATTAATTTGGTAAGTATTTAATGTTGTAATGGAATGGTGTTTTGTTTTTATCCGTTAGATTTCTCATAAATCTACGGCTTAAAAAATATGTAACTCTTGTAGAGTTATACCAGGTGTAACTTGAACTCATATATATATATATATATATATATATGTATGTATGTATGTATGTATGTATGCATGTATGTATGTATGTTTAGCAATTTGTTTCAATAAATTTGCACTTTTCCCCTCTCATTCTCAAAAAAAAAAAAAAAAACAATATTATTGATTTTTTTTAAAGGCTATAAAAAATTTTATTGATCTAAAATCTGCAATAATTTAACGAACTCAACAACAAAATTTACCAATAACAAACTTAACCCCAAACAACAACCCAAAACAAACCAACACACGACACAAACAAAAAATAAAATAAAATAAAAAATTTCTAAGCCAATTCTAACTAGTCTAAGTGAACATTCACACACATTTGACAATACACAGGACCAAAAAAAAAAAAAAAAAAAAATTTCTTAATGAATGCTTATTTGGAGTTTCAAAAAATTTTTTTTGCCCTCCCTAACTTCAAGCTCAACTCCATTCTTGCGTGATAAGTTGTTATTAATTTTTGTCTAAGCCTAATAGCATTATTTTTATTTTTACTAATAATAATTAACTACTTAAAATTTGTTATAAAATTATTATAATGGTAAATAAAATAACTCTTTTGATTTTTCTGCTTTTCAGATTTCTTCGTCACATGGTCTCCATCATAGGTTCAATCAACCACGTTTTAAGCGGCCATCCCTAATTTTAGGATTTATCTTTTTGGACCGGTAGCGTAGGTACCAGTTTAGACCCCAAAATGGCAATAAAGTCAGACTATTTTTTTTTTTTTTTTTTTGAGAAACAAGTCAGACTATCTTTTTTGAAGAATAATAGTCAGTTTGACACTGACAACTACTTTTCTTTTAATAGTCATTAAAATACTTCACTTGAATCACTCCCATTCTTACTTTATTGATGAAGAGGTTTTAATCTCCATTAAAATTAAAATACTACAATAGAACTCTAGAACCACTACTTTGTCACCATCATTCTTTCAAAACTTGGCGTCATCTTTTACTTTTATCAGTGTCTAGTGTGAAACGAAGTTTGAATGTGTATGCATATGTGCTACATGATTCTCACTATAAATAAACCTGATGCTCCCTCAAAACTCTTCATCAACCATTACTTAAGCCTCTTTGATTCAATATGGCTGCATCTCTTTCTCCAAAAATGCTTCTCCTAGCC
This sequence comes from Quercus aquifolioides, assembly GCA_019022515.1. NCBI lineage: Eukaryota > Viridiplantae > Streptophyta > Magnoliopsida > Fagales > Fagaceae > Quercus > Quercus aquifolioides. Next base: position 87,868 of record JAFHAW010000211.1, on the reverse strand, counting down.
ACAGTTGCGCTTTTTCTTATTAACATGCCTGCTTCATATGAAGCTAGGAGGATCCCCCAAGGAGAAGAGCCAGATCTGATGAAGAAAAACCAGTTGTTAGGGTCATCGTTGGTGCAAGGCCAAGTGCCTCCAATATCTGTGTTCATGTCCACTCCTCCCACCACCACTGGCTACACCCCTCCTTCATGGATCAGCCATAAGGCCTTTGCCAATGATCATTTGCTACGCCGACAGCTTCTTAAGGGTCCTGTCATGCCATCGGCTCCAAATCCGGGCACCCATATCCCACCTTCAACAAGCACTTTAAAGAGTGACAACGCTGCACCAATGCTAGGCTCACTGCAGAAGAGCCCTCCTCCTCCCCTTATGCCCTACGAAGGCACCTCCATCCCCTAGTGCCCAGATGAATTTTATTGCGTTTGGATTATGTATGTATGTGTGTTTGGGTTTATCTTTGATTCTCTGATGATGGATATATATGTATGTGCTTTTGAGACTCTGTGTGTATGTTTGAGTTTATCTTTGATTATGTGATGATGGATATAAATATAAATATATATATATATATATATGTATGTATGTATGTGCTTTGACACTATGTTGTATGTGTGTATGTATGGTTAGCTGCATATATAACCTATCACAATTACAGACTTACAGTGAAAGAAACACCAGCACACGAACGGTTTTTTCTTAGGCAAACTTTCTTTGGTGGTCTTTAATTTTTACTTTCCAGGCGGTTTGAGAATCTTATGTCTCTAATGGCCAAGCTGATGAATAGCACATAGTACCAAAAATTCACCCCACCAAAACCCAACGGCCGAGCCTCACACTTAACATTAAATCCCAAAACCATTCAAGCACCGTCCCACAGTAGAATAAACACCACAAAACTATCAAACCCATTACCACATTAAAGTTTCATGATAAAATCCATCTGCAAATCAAAATCCATCAACAACACCAACCAAAAAATATAATAATAAATAAATTTAATTAGGTACAACAAGTGCTTGGATTTACAAAACTCCTATCATTCCTAAAGCTCAATATTAATATTACTTTTTTACTTTTAACTAATAATTTGTTCAAAATATTAATATTTGTCCAAAATAATTGCATTTTTTAATTCTATAAAAAAATTTAATATTATAAAAATTTTCATAATTTTTTGTCTCAATTGTGACATAACAGAACATGATTGATAAAAAAAATAATTAAAAAAAATAAAAAAAATTCTAAGTAAAGGTAATGATTAATCATCATACTAACACAGTCGGTTACAACAAAAAAGAGTTATGGTCCTACAAGTAGCCCTATTCTATCCGTCATAATAATTACTACTTTTGAGGAAGATCCGTGTTGGCATCTGTGTGTGCCAAAGTCAAGGAGTTTGGTGATAGAATATAAGTATATAACCATATATGGCAGGGTCAGGAAAGTTACGCACGGCTTGTCATTATGCCTGTAAAAGAAAATTCTTGCCGGCTTGTCTTTAATGTTTGAATGCGACTAGAATTGATCGTTTGCACGTGCTAGCAAGGTACGTGTGGAAAGAGACAACATTTTTTAATACATTAATATATTTTATTTCCTTGCCTTTTGCTTTTGTTTTTGTTTTTGTTTTTTCTTTTTCTTTTCTTGCCTAACGGGTGTTTATTAAAAACTAATTAAGTTAAAGATTGCATCTAGACTCATGTAAAATGATAAAGAAGAAAGTATGTATGACAAAATTTTTATTGTGTATGGTTAAAGATATTTGATGAAAAGTTTCAATTATAACATATAGGAAAATGCTAACGAGTGCCCTTAGGGCACTCATTGATAATCTATTTAAAGAAAATTTTTATGGGAAATGAAAAAAAATAATTAATATTTTGACAGCTTTTTTCATTTCCCATAAAGTGGTATGAAAACTTTCCTAAAATGGATTATTAATGAGTACCCTAAGGACACTCGTTAGCATGACCCTAACATATAGTATCATTTGTTTTGAAAATTTAATATTGTGACAAAATTTTAGCAAAACTCAATTGATTATTATTAGAAGATGCTGATATTCATCATTATTCTTAGAAATTTTTAATGAGTTGATATTGTCTTTAGCAAATAGGTATCAAAATTCTTATATAATTTCATACTTCTTCAAATAAAAATTCTATCTTAATTTTTTCACTCAAGAAATACCGTGGGCCAACCACACTAGTTATAATAAAATAAAGCAAAATACATTATAATATGTTCCATAGAGAATACATGCATCTTTTAGGCTTAGCATGTCCCACAAACACAAACTTGATGATGGGTACCCCCCGCGCATTCTTTATTTCTTCTAACTTAACCAACAAAATGATTTTAAAACATCGGACAAACAAAGGTTGAGTTTTATAAGGATTTAAAATTAAGGGATTAAAATAATAATTGACAATATATGTTGGTTGATATGAATTTAACAACACAAAATAATTTAAGCTTTCAAAATTCTGTTCAAACAAAAACACTTGTAATGTTACGAATTTAACATTTTACAGTTATAATAATTGTAGGGTCTCGATTTGTAGCCCAAACTCAAAACAATGAATTTGTAGAGAGTGGGTGAAAAAACTGGGCTAGTTATGAATTTAACAACAGTTCACTATGATATTCAGGGATGAACCCACGTAAAAACACACTTAAAAGCTAAACAAGTTGATGTCTGAAGAGGTATATTATTAATTGAAAGGTGAATACAATTCTTAGAGCTACAGTAAAATCTTTCTCCTCCTCTTTTTTCCTTTTTCCCAATCCCCTTTCTTCAGAGGCCTCTCCCATTTATATAGCCTTCTTCCTAAACCATCTTCATCGTACACTTGTTCTTCATCTAAGCCTTCACTTGAGTACATGTCACATCAGTTATCTTCTTTAGTTCTCCATGAGTTTTGGTAGTTGAAGTTGCACTGTTCAGGGGTCTTCTTCACATAAATGCGGTCAAAAAAGTTGCTGCAGCGCATTAAACACGGTGGTAGCAGCTTTTCCCTTTAGATATTTCTCTGTTCTTATCATTTCCATACATGCCCAAAACTTGTCCTTATCATTGAAATCGTTAGGTAAATCACTCAAACCTTCCAGGTATTTGCTTGATCAAGGCTCTTTGTATCCGAGGAGAATACACTCTTCGGACTACTGATGATCTCTTCGGACTATACTCCTCGATCATTTCCAGGTATATCTCTCCTATATGGAACTCTTCCCAATCATTTTCTTCTCTTCGAACACATCTTAACCCAAAAATGGGGCCTCAGGCCCAATACACAACGTTGGGTTTTTACCCCCCACAATAATCATTTCAAATAAAATTTCACCCATAGAAAAAAATTTTACCCTCTTATCTATATATATATATAAAACCGAAGCTTTTGAAGCTTCCACATTTTTCCACATCAGTATTATTTTTTTTAAAAAAACTATTAAAAAAAAAAAAAAAAAAAACCCTAAACACCGTAACTATTTCTCCCCAAAACAAAGCCGGTAAAATTTACTCTGTTCAACCCTAAACAAAACCCAATACAAAAACCTATTTCTCAGTCGAGATTAAATTCTATAAGGATGGGGTGTAAAACTTATGTTTTACACCATCCAATAAGTGATTGGCACATTAGCATTTTACTTATAATTTATTAAAATTCAATACATCCTACCACACCTAATAACATCTCGATAGATTTCCAATTTGGTTGGATTTATATATGGGTATTAGAATTGATTGAGTGTGATTGTGTTTATTCGTAAATATGTGATAAAATGATGTGGCATGTTGGGATTGGAGGGATAAAACATGGGTTTTACACCACGTCCTTATAGAATTTAATCTCTTCTTAGTCTCTGTCTCTCCTTCAAACGTAAACTCAACCCAACAAGCTAGACGGATATCTTTATCTCTTCCCCTGTGACGGTAAGCAAATTCAACTAAGCCACAAACGCTTCGCCTCACAACCAACGGCCACAGGTAAAATCTTCTATATTAATTTTGGGTGTTTAATAGGATTTAGGTTCTACTATTTTGTTTGGTTTTGATTTAAGAAATTGGTTCAGATTTTGTTTTGATTTAGAATTGGTTTTTATCAATACTTGAAACCCAAATATAGGTTCTCCCTCAATTTAGGTTCCTTTCAATATATCAAATTTTAGCAAGAGCAAGAGCAAGCCGAAGAAGAGGACCTGTGATTTCTGTGATTCTAGGTTCGTGATTTGAGATTTAAGTAGAGATTTTTGGATGACAATGGAGAAAGATGATTTTTGCGTATGGGCAAAGTTCATTCTTCGCTTGATTCAGTTATAGTCTAATCCAGTCATGGGTAACTTTTTCAAACTCTTCTTCTGCTTCGTCTTCTTTTTTTATTATAACTAAATATCGATTAATTATCCTACTTATCTCTCAAATTTTGAATGGTTGTTGTGCTTTTAATTGTGGCAATTTAAATAGTTCTTAGTGGGATTCTGCATATGGAGAGCAATGATAAATTTGACAAAATTACAACAATTTATTTATTTATTTTCTATTATCTGGAACAAAATTGAGCAATTTAGGTTTGAAACAGCAATTTTTTATTTATTTACTTCATGCTAATGCCATCTGCAGGATTTTGCTAGGAAACCTTTTAGAGTCATTCATTATGTGTTGATTTATGCAAAAGGGCTATGCTGATTTTTTTATTGCTTGCAATGTACAAATTACAGGGCAATGCAATGGTGTAGTGTAACAATGGCTGGGTTTTTATGCTCTTTAATGCAAACTTGATATTGCTTGACATTATACGGAGTTGTCATGCATTGCAATTTGTATTTCATATACGTGTGATACTTGGCTTGATTATAGTGTTTATCCTTGGTTATAAATTGTGGATATTCAGCCTCCTTTTACCACTCAGTTTGGACTATTGTAATCAAAAGCAAAAGGTGACCTTAAGTTGCCAATGCCTAATTTCCCAAGTTGAGAGGCACCAAAATGAGTCCCCTAGGCGCTAAAAGCGAGTTTCTCACTGAATGTGCTTTGATCAAAGCCTTATATCAACATCCTAACCACCATTATATCAATTGAAAACAGGGCAGCCGAGTAGGTGAATTTACAGGACAAGTCTGGAACTTTGGTAGAAGAAAGGGTGGTGAAAATGAACAAATATAGCCAAGGCTTTGTGGTTGAGTTTCTATTTCCTTTGATAATTTTGAGAAGCTGCCAAGGCTTTGTGAGTATTTGTTATCTATGTAATTGATTTTTAAAAAAGTTTGTTTAATGATTTATATATGCTTCATAATTGTTCATAAGTCACTGTTAAGAAAATTTTAGCTTCACTACTATGACATTGCTTTAAGGGCATCTTTGTAAGTATGTGTTTCCATGTTCTTACCATGACATATACTTTACATGGTTTTTCATTTCACCACATCAAGCAATCAGGGATCGCATTCCAGATGTGTTGGGTGAATTAGGACTGACCATTTTTTTAATTTTAATTTTTTTTAAATTCAGTGGTGTGGGCATGGGAGGAAACCTTGCCGCTTTTACTTCAAAGTAGTTGTTTTCATGGTAAATTTTAATCAATCTCATGCTCAGGTACATGGATAGGAGAATCGTCTAATACAAGTTTCTTTTGAATGTGCTAATAGTAGGAGCTTCTTTACTATTCTATTTTCTGCAGGTTATTTATAGTTGCTGACTGCGATGATATCTCCACAACTATACAGTTCATCAATAAGACAAGGCCATGAATTACATTGATCGCCGTTGGCTGGGAATATGGTGCAAACATGTTGACAAAGTACTTGGCAGAAGCTGGAGAGAATACATTGCTTACAACTGCCACGTGCATAGATAATCCATTTGACTTAGAGGAGGCTACAAGGTCCTTTCCTTATCACGTGGCCATTGGTCAGAAGTTCACTGGTGGACTGATAGATATTCTAAGATCTAATAAGGTTGGTGATTGCTTTCAATCTTCTATCTATTTTGGTTCAAATGCTTTATGCCCCTCCATTCTAGCATTGTTTTAATGTTGAACAAACATAATCATTGATGTGGTATGCTTTGAATTGTGTTGGCTACTATTTAAGTGTAATAACTTATGCTTAATTTTTTAATTGGGAATAACTTATGTTTTATGTCTACTTAACTTCTAAGAACTATTTCAAGGCAAAGCAAAATGGTTTAACGTGGAGAAGGCTTTATTGGTAAAGACTGTTCATGATTTTGAAAAAGCAATATCTATGGTATCTTAGCACAAGAGACGTGGATGGGAATGTGAAGATTCATATTCTCTTTATACAGGTCAAACTTATCTAACTTTAATGCCATCTTGCTTTAATTTTTGTTCAGGATTAGATTAGTCATTTCTTGCATCTGTTTACTGTTTATAAATCTTCCTGTAAATATTCTGTTTATTTCAACAATTCTTGGCCTTTTTTGGTTTAAAAAAATCAGTTAAAAGAGATGGTTTATTAAAACTTATTTTGGAGCTGTGCTAAAATTTCCCATGATAACACTAATACGTAGGAAACCCCCAAATCAAAAACCATTGCCCCTTCCTATCCAAAAAAAAAAAAAAAAAAAAAAATGGAAGAAGAAGAAGAAGGAAAACCATAGCTTCTCATCAGTTTCTCTCTCCAGTCTCTATACTTCGCCTTTAGTACACCTTCTCCTTTGTCTCCGCTTTTAATGATGGCAAGCGATTAAAAGTAAATGAAGAGATTTGTTTTCTCTTTGTTTCACCTTCAGTTCAATTGACAACTGATATCCTATTGGTTTTTTGTGAGCTTTGCAGAATTGGGATTGAAGGAGCAAAATCAAGATGCCGTGGACGTCCTCTTTTGATTCAAATTCGTAAAAGCTTCCTTACTCTCTTTCTCTCTCCATGTGGCGTGAGGTCAAATATTTGCTTTCTTTGTTCTAAATAACAATTTATAGAACTCAATGTTTTATGTTAAATAAATATATGATGCTCTCTTCTATATAAAAAGGTTCTCAGACCCAGACCGTTCAACGAACCGTAAATGAAAGAGGTTCAAGGTTTTTAAGGTTAGACCAAGGTCGAACTGTGGTTAAACCGTAATGACGTCATAATTAATTTATTAATTATTTAAAATATAAATAAATACTTTTAATTAGTACAAATAAAAAAATTAACTAAAATAGTTCAATTAGATAAAAGATGTATCTTTATATTTTTCATATCATAATTTTGACAAGGCAAACAAAAAATATCAAAACTTAAGCAAACATATATATAATATTTATTTTCTTATTTTTATGTTGATTAGTTAAACTTGTGATAATAATAATAATAATAACAATAATAATAACTTTAGAAGGACGCTTACCTAAAAAAAAAAAAAAAAAAAAAAAAAAAAAAAAAAAAAAAAAAAAAAAAAAAAAAAGGTTAAAAACAATTGAATGGTCAAATCTCACTATTGGTACATTGAGCTTCGCGAGGTCATGTGGGAGTGGTTTTGTCAGGCAAAACAGTGGGCACACTTAACAAAAACAAGAATACAGCTATACAAGTTATTAGTGCACTACTCAGTCAAAAACAAGAAACAAGAGCCAATATGAGGAGATGAGTTTCTAGCTGCTGCCTGCTGGGCGAAGTGTTGCCGAGAAGGAGAAGAAGAAAATAGGAGGTGGGGATGATCGGAAAGATATACTACCAGAAAATTAACAGTGATGTTAGCAACCTCACCAACTTGGCTCTCTGTTTTGTTTCTCTCTCACAATTTGTTTTATTTTTATTTTTTATATTCAACTTCTTTATGGTCTGAGATCTGTTTTCCGGCCAAATGAGTTTCTGAAGATATGATGTACTCCCAGCAGTTGTGTTTCTTTTTCTTTTGTTTTTCTGTTTTTTTTTTTTTTTTTTTTAAGGTTCAGATTCAAAGGGAACCGTGAGAAGCTGTTCAATCACGGTTCTCAGAACCGTGCGGTTGAACCGCGGTTTGAACGGTTTCCGAAATTTTTGGCATAGAACGGTTCTTAAGCTTAAAAGAACCGTGATGGTTAGATGTTCACGATTTTTCCGGTCGGACCGTATGGTCCGGTCCGGGTTTCAAAACCATACTATATAATGCAGATTTGTTGTATTATGTTCTTTCTCTACTCTTTTTGAGTCATAGCAAAAGAATTTGACATTAGTAACTATATTCTATTTATTTATTATGAAATAAGATTGCGATCATTATTGCAATTTGTTTATTTGTTTATTCACAGAATATATGTAACTATAAAAATATCTTCATTGCCAATGGACCAATGGTAGTGGTATTAATCTTTTCGGCATGTATGTATTTTTATGGAGCTGATATACAGGATTTCTTTTATTGGGCACAAGCATATTGTGTATTAGGTTTGACAATGTTTAATATTTGAATTAGTGAAGATTTTATGTTATGCTTGGGTTTTCTCCATTTAGTTGTATTATTTGATTAGTGAGTCTTGAGACATTTTGATTCAATCCAGCAAATGATTATTGCAATATTGTTTTTTTTCTTTTTAAAGAATCCCGTGCATCGCACGGGTTAGCGACTAGTTTAAATTAAAAAGTGAAATCCAAATCCCTCTATTTTAATACTCTATCCAAAAGGGTTATACTAGATTTCACACATTAACCATTCAAAAATTATTTATTGTTGACCGATTTATATATATATATATATATATATATATTTTTTTTTTTTTTTTTGTGGGGAAGTGGAGATTTGAAATAAAAGTACATTGAAAACACTTAAGAGCATTCACAAGTCACAACAAGGTTGCTAAAAAATATAGCTTTTAGCAACTCAAAACACTATTTTATCTATTTTAACACCACATTTTATAATATACTCAATATTAAAAGTTTTATTTTAGCATTCAACAAATTAAAATAATATAAACAACATAATAAAATAATATATCAAACATAATAAACAACAATCACAACCATCAATACATTAACATAATATTTTTTATAACTTTGGAGCTACAGTAAAGTGTCAAACACTTTATTGTAGCTTTAGTAGCCAAAATTTTTAACAATAGCACTCTTGTTATAGCATGTATTTTTGGAATAAGTTGTTAAAAAATAACTTTTTTAGCTTTTAACATTCTTATTGTGAATGAGCATTTGGCACACCAAACACTAAAAAAGCTCCCACATCACATGTTTCAAATTTTAAAAGTTTTAGCTTGGGTGAACAATACCATTTGGAACGGTATTGTTCACAAATTATAAAAGTTTATAGTTTTTTTATTATACTCTCTCTCCTCTTTGACCTACTCACAAATAGCAAAATTTTTATTATTTTGTATTGGGATGAGTTTTAACTAAATATTATTTTAATGTATGGAATTGAAGAATAGAACATGTGATGTATGTGTATTGTAAAATGATGTACTAAAATAATAAAGTAGACTTTTGATGTGTTAAAATGACATACTTTTGCAAGAGCTGATGTTGATGCTCTAAGAAATGCAAATTGACCTAAAATTCATTGACACTTCCTTGTTTAACAATTAAATGAATAAAGCATAAAAAGGGGCAATAGAATTAATCATAACAAATTTTTTGAAACTTTATTCCACGCACAATTCTAAAAAATTCATAGGAGAATGAAAATTATAATCCATATTACAAGCATCATACAAACAAATTTTAGAAATTGTGAAGAGAAGGTTTGCAGGATGGAAGAAGCTGTAAATGACCAAAAGAGGGAGGGTCACTTTGACAAGAAAACACTCCGTCTTCTACTCCTATTTATTTTATGTCGTTGTTTATGACGCATACTCATGTAACCAAGAACCTGGAGATACTTCAAAAGCACTTTCTATGGGGAGGAATTGGGGACACCAAAAAATTACACTTGGTGGATTAGAGAGTGGTTTGCTCTCCACTGTAAAAGGGTGAATTGGGTGGTTGGAAGTTTAGGTTTTTTTCAATCAAGTCCACTTAGGGATGTGACTTTGGAGATCTTTCCCCTTCTCTAATAGTGAGAATCAAGTTTTGTGGAGACCAACAAAGAGTGGGGCATTTAAGGGTCGTTCATGTTAAAATGTCCTCAAGAGCTCTACAAGCCACATTTTCCCATGGAAAAAGCATATAGGGTGCTAGGACCCCACAAATAGTTACTTTTTTTGCATGGACAACAATGAAAAAAAATACTGACAATTGATAATTTCTGTAAGAGAGATTCATTGATAGTTGATAAGTGTTGAATGTACAAGAGGATCAGAAAATTAAATGAAGTAGAATGACCAAATACGGTAGTAAAAGTACAAGTTTAGCTTTTCATTGAATCAAGTGACTCAACATAGGAGAAATTATATAAAATACCAACATTACCATAGTACTAAGAAGTATTACAATATAATAAAATTTCTATTCCACAGTTTCGTTTCAATTGAAAAGTGAGAAAAATTATCACATAATTGGACTTCTTTTGTGAAAATTCACTGATTTTTTAATACTCTTTTTTTATTTTTTTATTATTGAATATGAAAACTTTATTTCACAGAAGAGGAACATAGTCCATCTCCATCCAAAACTCCAAATGCAGGGAGAGGAATGGAAGAGATGGGAGGTGTTCCTCTAACATTACGATCACATGCCCAGAAAATAGAAACATTTGGAAGATCACTGACAAGTTCAGAGATTTCATTTGTACTAACGTCTCTGCTATAGGGGCAGCAACTGAAAAATTGGGAGTGTGAAACTGCAATGAACAGCGATACGGGAAAATAAATTTTAGGAGTACATAATATGCAAATTTAGTATGTAATAAGTAACTTTAAGAATATTAAATGAAAGCTACAGTGAATCATTACCAACAAAGAAGAAAGTGATATCTCTCAATAATCTTGAACAAAACACCAACCAACCCTACAGCAACAATGAAAATAATCAATAACAATAAGCAAAAACCAAAAAAAAAAAAAAAAAAAGTGTTGTCCTTTTAGAAACATTTTCTAAGAAATGACATTTGTGAACCATTTGTTTCAGGGCAAGCATTTTCCATTGACAAAAGCCCTGTGCAAAAGATACATATTTATATATTAAACAATGTTACTACCAGGATTACTGAAATAATTGGGTTGAGGAGAAACCAGTCCTACCTTGTCCAGTATGCTTCATCCTGATGTTCTTGTCAGCAAGCTTCTAGCCATAGACTGATTCTCCACCACTTCCATTGCTAAGTGCAAAATTACTTCCCTGCATCATGAAGTAGGGAATAATCCTGTGGAATGTGCTACCATTGTAATGAAGAGGTTTTCCACTCTTTCCAACAACTTTGTCCCCTGGAATAATTAAAAAGAACCTCTAACATGAACTTCTAAGACCATTTGTTGTGATAAGGCCACGGTCAACATATTATTCAATCCAGAAAAGTCAGCACATTCCTTATAAGTCTACAATTCCTTTACAATTTGTTGAGGAAAGAAGGGTGGCAATGGGGCATATATAGATAGTTGTATCTAGAGCATCTGTTAGGTACAAGAGGGTTATTGTTAAGATCAAACTTGTGGTTTAGTTGTTTCATTGTTTAGAGACTAGAGAAATAAACTTGATGAAAAAACTAGTAGGGTTTAGTTGTGAGATAATGGGAGAATGAGATAGAATAAGGAATTGTTGAAGAAGTGAAAGATAGAGATGGATAGAGAGATAATTGAATTGAGAGGGATTTAGGGAGAGAATTCTACAAGAGAATTATAGAGAATTCTACAAGAGAAAGATCCAAGCAAATGCATCACAATTCACTAAAGAGATTATAGTTACAAGTTGTGTATTTATAGAAGGACTTGCTCCAATCCTAGTGGTTGTTCATTTTCTAAATAAGAATATGTTATAAATGGCTATTTCCATATTTGACATGTGTTAAATGAGCTCTAAATTGAAGAAGAAGCTAGACTAGGAAGCAATTGCTATTCAGACAATTTAACGTGTTAAATGGGCAGTAGTATAAGCAGTGTGCCAAATTATTCTTATGCTTCAAGAGAGCAATTGCAATTCAGACTTTGTGCACATCATGGCTCCTTTATGAATCTTCTGTCTTTTCATCCCTACCTTGTGTTTGACTAATTTGGAAGCACTAGGTGTATGGATTGCTTCATCTTTCTTGCTAGTGTTAGTCAGCTCCATCTTGCTCTGGTCATGACTTGTCATAATTTTGTTGTAATTCCTAGTGCTCCTTTTGTCTTTCCTTCTACTGACTCTTCAGTGATTTTGCATTATTAGAGCGCTTAGCACTTTAAACTGCTCTTAAACCACCAACAATACCAGATGACAAGTGATGCTCATTTGAGCTAGGGATAAGGGCATTGATTTTCTTCTCTCTCTCTTTTCCTTTGTTCTACTGAACCATTCTTCTCAGTTATAAAACCCATTGCTTTGTGTTTCCTCTTCTCCGGCCTAAAAACAATAAAGCAAAATAAGCTAGTCCAACGGTAATGAGATGGAGATCTAAAGAAAGGATAGAGCGAGATCTAAAGAAAGAACAGATCAGCATATAAAATTAAAATGTGATCAGTTGTACATGGATCCAGAAGCCTTTGTAAATGAGTCTGCAAGCGTCATTTCTGTATCACCAGCACCAGATTCTTTGGACTTGTTTTCCCATGGCGGTTCTCCAGTAAGATATACAAAGACAGCATAATCTTCCATCATATATTTAATATGATTCTTCATCAAACACACTTCAAATGAACCCCCACCAAAAGAAAAACCACTGCAGGAGGGACATCAGTTTCCCATTTTTAAACTAATAATGCTCATTCATTAAGGGGGGAAAGAAAGTCATTATGTGTCTTCAACTAGAGGACTTCATCTAATAAATGGGTGAGGACACACTATGAGACCAAATTGATAGTAGAGAACAGAGGAAAAGGGTAAAATAAAAGAAGGATGCAAGGATAACAATCAAATAACATAATAACAGCCTATAGCTGATCTATGTCAAATTTCAATAACAAAATCAAAATATCTTACAAACACACAAGGAATTCCAGGCAACACAAGTGCAAGACCATACAAAGGCTCAAAGCCAGACTCCGAGCTTCGAACGCTAGCTTGGGTTCAGTTCATGCACAATGTCTCTGGCATGATTTAACCTCCTCCAGACTTCTAATCCCCCTTAACTATCCCCCACCTCCATCTTCGTTGTCCACCTAGTCGAGTTCACAGGACGCACTTCTGCCATGTTAATTGTGCATGACACACACAACAAATCTTCTGAAGGCTATCTTAAGACATGCTGCAACATTACATTGCTAATGGTTTTCTCAAGATTATAAAATATTTGGAAAGCAGAATAAGCATGTGGGTTATTAATGCCATCTGTCAATAATTTACCATTTAAAACGCCGCCTCTATGGCAAGGAACCTATGATCTAGCTATATTTGCATCACCAACAATTTTCAGAAGAGATTACATAGTTCAAAAATATTTTATTCTGGTCAATAAATTTCAAACTTGGGAGCATAGAGAGAGCTCAAAGGAGTTCTTAACCAATTAATTGATCAAGTCCCTCTCTAAAATTAAAATAAATTATATTTAACAAAGAGCATAAACAGGAAATGAAAGAATCACCTCCAAATGGCCTTCAGAAAACCCTTATATTTCTCTGGAGTAACTGAGTTGACTATTGCAGAACCTCACTTCCATATCAAAATCTCCATTATTACAATGACCTGTAAATAAAGATGTACTTGCATGTGATGAAAATTTCCAACACCAACACCAATACATTTTCATTATTATGCATATAAGGCAAATAAGTGCTTAATGTCAAATTTGCATGTGCCTTTGATCTAAAATGATGTCTGGGGACAATGACCATGGTAGAACTTCATACACGACATCAGACAAAAGACCATGCAGATATTTGTCTTGTAAGCATGACACTAGTACTTTCAAAAAGCCCAAAACAGCCGTTAAATATGCAATCAACTTGCATCAAAAGCAAAATTGTACCAACACTCTGAATCAGGAGCAATTAAGAGAACACTCACTTTTATCACTTCCACCACTTTGGTATGCAACAAAGACAAAAGTGAGGGGACAAGATCAGGCATTGACAGACAGATATCTACATCCTGATAAACCAATACTGACAAAGCAGACACTGTTCCACTCCTTAACTGAGGAGATGAGCCAGAAAGATAGCCCATTATTTGATTATTGTAAAATCATTAGATATTAATGATGAAAGGAAAGCAGCTGTGGAACTGGTGATACATCAAAGGATCAAGTAATTAAAGGTACCATTAGTATCAAATCAGATGTTGAAGTAAAATCATTTAAATACTTACCATGCTAAATCAGTTTGTGATAAGGTGCATCAGAAAGAGCTGATGAATCTTTCAAGCTGGCACTTATCTTAAGGAGTATATCATAGGAAGCTTTCCTGAATTCTTCAATCCCCTACATAGAAAAAAAACACATTATTAATGCAGCAATCTCCCTTATCATGGAATTAGTACTTTTTTTGATAGGTAGATAGAGGGGGAGGAGGAGGTGGGGCTCAAACCACAAAAATGGGTCACCACAAAGGATGCCATTAGCCCTAGGTTATCACTTGAACCCTGATTTTTTTTTTTTATTATAAGTAATAAAAATGTTATTCGAACATTAAAAAAGATAGTCACCCAAGTATACACGACGTATACAACTGGGGACCAATACAATCAAGAACATAAATTACAAACATTCAACAAATCATAAATCGAAGAGATAGAATGGCTTTCTACAATAGACGTCCAATCTAATAAAGTTTTTATTTTTTTATTTTTTTTAAATTAGATTGATTACTATCCTTTCAAAATCCTCAAAACACCGATTTTTTCGTTCTAGTTTAATATCAAATAAAAATTACAAAAAGCATGTGGTTACAATTTAACTTAAGTAATACTGACACACGAAGCTTCAGATGACTCAAGTACTAAGCTTACTTCAAAAGGTTGACAACGGAAATGCAAAGTAATACATCAAGAAGAAAGACAGAGTTGGACCACAGCCCCCCACCACAACATACACAAAAGAAAATCATGAAAGCATAAAAAGGGAGGAAATATTGGCATACATAAACTACCAAATCATATAATCTAGTTTCCCATGTTGCAAGATAGTAAAGCTCTTAAGGACCTCGCAATATTTTCAGATGATTTGCTTACTATACATACTGTCATGTATCCTCATTATTCAGGGAAAATATTATTTGAGTGCATTGACTTCCTAACTGGGGATCATTATTGACTTCAGATGAATATTCAATTTAGAGGAAGAAGACTTCACGTGGATAGATAAATCTACTTCAAATGCTAGTTTAGTGGCAGCTAGGTTTCCACTATCAGTATCAAGCCCTTTTGGGCCAAATCACAATCCACCAATAGTAGGGTAATGGCAGTGAACAGCCATTATCTGATTAAGAGTTTTAAGCTCCAAGGTTTTAGGCAAAAAAAAAAAAAAAAAAAAAAAAATTAAAGGATAGAACTAAGTGACATGTATGGGATAAAGATCTCATTATTCACATTTACACAAGATCAGGCCTAAAATTCAGGCAGAGCTTCAAAGATGTACTCTTAATAAACTAATAGGTTTGAGAGAGAATCAACAGACCAAACAAAAGTTGTATAGGACAGTTACAACATCATACTTTTACAAATAATAGCTCTTACTTCCTTTAATGTGAGTATAATTCTCATTGAGTATAAGAAAGGCCTTTGTATTCTCCTCCTCCAAGCTCATCTGCAAAAGCATAAAATGGTTTAACAAAAATTCAGCTAAAGAAATTTAACAGCCTTTTTTAATACTGTACAGAGAAGGCTGTCACTTCACATATAGGGCTGAAAGCACAAATGTTTGTCGGGAACTAACTAACTACAATTAACATGCCAAATGAGCTGAAAGCAAGTACTTATGAATGTACCAGAAAAGCATAGGTCCATGAGATGTGTTTGCAATATCTACAATGTAAAATGCCAAAAGCAACCCATCCAAATATGTATTAACTATAAAGTATAAACCAAACTTCTCACCCAAAAGAATACCTATTCAAATCTGATAAGAAACAACTAATTGTGCCAAATAACCTCTGGCTGTAATTCAAGTAAGCAGATAATCTTCATTATGAAAAGAAGTGAAACAATGGAACCATGAGAATGTAGTATGGCCTTATTCTGCATAAAACATTTGTGGAAGATCCTTTGAAACAAGAATACAAGCACAGGTGCCTAGCTCTGAATTGCAAGTTGAATAGCATGAAAAATGAAAAAATCTCACATAACACAGATGCAAAACAACGAGTTCAGGTGCCAATATTGATGAAGTGAAATATGCATGCACTACTTGTGACTAACTTTGACTAATTGACCTTGATACATGAATTAACCCAAATCTGAGTTTCCCATTTGAGTTATCCCAACAAGTGCATTTAATTATCAAGAAGCTGTTGTATGATGATGGAAGTAAGAGGAGAAGGCAGGATAAAATCGGCATTGAAAGCCTTAAAGTGCCATTCGGCAGTTGACCTTCCATACCAAAATGTCGAGTTCAAAACCTCCCAGCTTTGCCGAATTTTAAGTTCCTCTGTTTCTCAATGTGGCAACAATGTGGGTTCTAGTTTAAGTGTTTTTTCAATTTCCTTCCCTATTGTGGCTTTTGAAAGTATGTCGAATGTTTAAATGACAAAAGTGATTCATTGATCAGAAACAGCAGGGTATTCACTTCAATCTGGATCCAGTGAAGTGGTTACCTCCTGATGCAAGTTGTTTTAAGATAAATGTTGCTGGTTTGAGCTTCAAAGATGGGGCTGGAGGTGTGGGAGCGGTATTTCGTGATAGAGCAGGTGAGGTGTTTGCTGCATTGTCTGAGAGAGTTTGTGATTCATCGTTGATTAAAAGAACGTGGATTACTCCTCTCTCACATATAGTGCAATGGAGTCATGTCACAGACTAGGTTGCACGGACACGCCATTTTTGGCGTCGTGTCGGTGTCCGATACGCGCCAGATTCCGGTGTCCGGCGGTGTCCCTTTTTTTTTTTCGCTTCTCCGACACGGCTCCGACACGGCGCCGACGCGGCTCCGACGCGTCCGACACACCAGCAGTGAAAAAAAAAAAAAAAAAGTCACAGATTCCACCCTCTCTCTGACCTCTGCCCACTGCCGCTGCCCTCTGTCCCTCGCCGGAGCTAGATCGGGCCGATCGGAGAACTCCATAGACGTCGAAGCTGTGCCGGCGTGCCCTGTCCCTTCCGATCGGCGAGCTCCTCCTCTCTCCTTCTTCGTCTTCAGTTCTTCTGCTTCTTTTTCGTTTTCTTTTTCTTCGCAGAACCAGCTGCCTTCTGTCTTCTTCTGTTTATTTAAACTTTTATAATACTTTTTTATATATTACCTCTTTGTTTTGTGTGTCAACTGCCAACCCACGTGAAAGTCACTTTCAATTTCAAATTTAAACTTTTGAGCACCATATATCAATGCCATGGTGTCATTAATATGCTATTGGTCCAAAAGAAAATAATTTATATTATTATTTTGACTATTATTTTTAGTATTATTATTAGTATTTGAACTTAGTCTATTTAAACTTTTAGTTTGTATTATAAACATTTTATGTATATTATTGTATTAATTTGGGTGTTAATTTATTTATTTGTAATTCTTACATAATTTAAATTCTAGACATAAACGTATTTTATGTCAAAAAATATGCCTAAATATAAAATTTAATTAATTATTTAACCGCCGTGTCGTGTCCTTATTTTTCAAAAATTGCCGTATCCCCGTATCCGTGTCCGTGTCCGTGTTAGTGTCCGTGCAACATAGAATTAAGTAGAGTGATTGTGGAATGTGAAGACGCTGGGATGATAATGCACTTACAAATGTAGCATGCTATTTTGTTGAATAGGGACAATTGCTAAATGATACTAGGCAAAACACGTTATGCTTAGAATGTGTATCTTTCCAATTTGTGCAATAACTACGCAACTCAAGAGAGCTAGCAAAGTTTTCTCAGCCAAAGGAAGAGCCTCAGGTGTGGCTTGAGGATTGTCGTTTCTTCTTGCTCCCAATTGTACATAAAGATATTTCTAAATAATAATAATTATAGCTAAAGCCTTTATTCAAGACAAATGAAAGGGTGTTTTGGATTAATTCAAGGAAACCCAGCCTCCTTAAACACTTCAATTCGTAGTAAAAGTTTAATATCTTTATCAGATTTTTACAAATTAAAGAATATGAGCTAACACATACAATCAAACCCTCATTGAAACCTTATTTATACATTCAATAAGGATCTAACTTAACATTACTAAAGACAACCATAATTAAACAAGCATATACATTTACGTTATATGTTTTCTTATATCTTAATCTACCACCAAAAAAAAAAAATTATAAATTTTAGATTTTGATGCACAATAAAAAAAAATATCATAGCAACCAACAAGAAATGCTTAGAATAAAATTAAATGGGCAATGCATAGGGTTGGATAAAAAAAAAAAATCGTAAATATAAAACTACTTTTTGTCTCTTCTCAATTTTCTAGGCAAACAAACAAAAAGATAAGATGAAAGATTAAAATTACCTGAAACGTTTCTTAAGGTTATTCTGCAATCGAAGAAAAAGAACACGGAAGAGAGAGCCTTTTAGGGACTTCCAAATTCCAACTAGGGGTGAAATAAAAAAGATGGATAGGCGCAAGACTAAGGGGCCCCCTACCCAAAAATTTCTCAGGGTCCTCCGTTATATAAACAAAAGCTCCAAAATTTGTACAAAAAAGTGTCCTAAAAATTGTAGAGTGGTAATTGGATTTTTAAAAAGAGAAAAAAAAATATATAGAATGGTTTTGTTTTTCATTCTTTCTCCCACCTCCAAGAAGCAAGAAGACTCTCAAAATATGAAAATATTGAGAAAATAGAAATCCAACTTAACTGAAATTCTAATATGTTTAAAGAAATTGTTATCAATGTGTCAAGTAAGAACAATTATATCACACAAGAGAATTAAGTGGATTAATTAATTATTATTCATTCTTAAAAAAAATTAATTATTATTAACTGTAATATATTCATAATTAGACCTATTTAATTAATAATTTACATATCACCGCACATCCTTAATGTCATAGTCACTCTATAAGTATAAATACTTGCAGGGTGTGGGAGATAAGGGCTGAGGTTCAAGTGTTCAGAAGGAATGTTCACACACATATACGCTTATATTAAACTAGAGTAAAATCTATCTTGTACAAAAAAAAAAAAAAAAAATAATAATAATAATAATTTACATCACAAAAAAGAAAAACAAAAAAAAAATAGTTCTTAAACAAACAAAAATATATAAAAGGTAAATTTTATATTACCATGCTTAGAATTTGGGCTAATATCAATCAGGTTCAAAACATTTTAAAACAAATCAGTTTGATCCATAAAGCGAACTTAGATTCTAAACTCTATTAGGCCCATTAGTCATTTGTTTTGACTGTCTTACTTAGGAGACAAAGTTGGCTTTAAGAACCAAATTAGTCAGTTTTGAAATGTCTTAAACCTGATTAGCATTAATCCAAATCTCAAGATATATTAATAAAATTTACCTATACATAAAAAAAGTAAAATAAATAATATTTAAATATTAATAAAAATTCTCTTTATTTCATCTGTCTTAGACTTCAAAATATATTGAATGGGACCATGGAGATAAAAGATACTCAATGCATTTGCATTTCAAGAGGTAGCCAAAACTTCCAGCCTTTGCCTTTTGGGCTCAACATTAGCCTCTCTACATGAAATTTGACAAATTTGGCATTCCATAGGAAACACTAAAATAGGAAAGTTCTACTATCATTGATAAATTTTCTCTATAATCCAGTTAATCTGATATGATAAGAAAATTAGAGAGTGATTACTTTACCAATTTCTATGTGCCAACGTACCAAGGTGCCAGGATATTTTGGTGAGATATAGATTGAGGTAACGGGTGCAATACCATTCAATGATTGAGGACAATTTCCCTCCGCCATTGGATCAAGTCTACTAGGTAAAATTAAAAAGTTTAGATTTTTTTTTTCTCAATCATTGGATGGTATTGCGCATTTGAACCCAGTGTAGGATCTCAATTCAGTGGAATTTTGTTGTGTCATGAAGAAGGTTAAACATGATAGAGAGAGTTCATCCAAAAAAAAAAAACATGTGAGAGAGAGTGTCTTTTTTTTAAAAAAATTTGTGCGTTCTTGGTTGAAGTTATTATTAATATGAGAGTGCCCTTAATAATATGCATTGACATTTTTTCTCAAAATAATAATAATAATAATGAGAGTGAAAAGTTCACATAAATTTATGACCATTCAATCAATTCCTTGTTATTTTTCTTATCAAAAAAAAAAAAAAAAAAAATTCCTTGTTATTTTTGTTGTTAAAAAAAAAAAACAACAACAACAACGTTGAGCGCAGAAGGAGAGAGTGTGGTGTTTACTATAACTATGGGCTTTCCCACATGTGGCCCTGGGCCAGACACAGTAGTATTTTAAACTTTGAATTTAGGCCTACCTGCCCCATTTATTAATGAGACTCCTCAAGCATTTATGATGAAGAATCCAAGCTCATACCACCCACTATGGGCTTTCAATGGTTCGTTTAAAATTATCTGCACATGCAATTGTGAGGATCCTTTTATGTTGTGTTCGTAACCGATTCTAGCAAATTGCGTTCTAGTGCATAATATTCCAACAAAATTATTTTTTTTAGAATGCATAATGGTAGAGTTTAAGATATTACTCTACTAAAAATTAATCGGTGTCTTGGTCTGATAATAAGAAGCGACTGCCGTATTTTAAAACTCTTATTTATATATATATATATATATATATATATATATATATATATATAAAAGTTAAAGTACACACGGTTTTGATCATAAAACATATAATTTGATTGAGAAACAATTAGCTAAATGAATTATTATTGCACAATTTCAAAATCTCATCAAGTTTCATATTTCTACATTCTTAATTCTATATATTTGTAATTAAAAATATTGCTTTAATCCATAAGGAGCATTTTAAACTACATGAATACATGAAATGGAAATCTATTTTATGCACTTTCATACCCATGTAAATTCATATTCAAAAACCATTATGAAATAGATAAACACAAAGCTCAAATAGTATTTTAAAATATAAAATATACAAACATTGATAGAGTTTAAACAATCAATTAGTAAAAGGAACTAATTGAAAAAAAAAAAAATTAGTAAAGGAATCAATTACTAAAGGGATTATTTCTAGTGAGAGTCCAAATGAAAAAAAAAAATCAAAACATTCACAAATTAAATACATAAAATAACCAAAATCCAAAATTAAATTACACAGAAAAGAATTCAAAATTTGAGAATTAAAAAAAAAAATCATAAACTTACTTGAGAGGAATCAAGAACTTAAATGGGTGTCCCATGTTTTTATTCTTTATAATAAACTTCCTTTGACATAAGATCCATGCATGGAACTTCTGAAAAAAATAATAATAATAAGTAACATTAATTTATTAGATCAAAGCTAATATAGCTATACATATTGGATCAAAACTATCAAATACAAATACATATACTTAAGTTGTTAATTACACAATTTCAATTCTAATAATCATATTGTAGCTCCAAATTTATATATATTAAAAAATAATTAAAATTGAAAATAGAAAACGCCACCATATACAAACCCGCATGAAAAAGCCCTAGATTGAATAAATAAAATAAAATTCATAGAATAATTTAAAAAATAATTAAGTAAAATCTTCAGTTGAAAATAATAAACAATTAAAATATCTTGACAATAAAAAAAAATTAAAAAAAAAGTTGTTGAGTTAAACAAAGCTAATATTAAAATTATTTTTCAGCATTAAATTCCATAATAACGTGAACAGTCCCCTTTTTTTTTTTTTTTTTGGAGAATCAGAACAGTCCCTTTTGAGGCAATGAACATGAACATAATGTAATTCTTGGTGTGATGAGCTAAAGAAAGAGATTTGCTTCCTTGCCTACCACTGAAGGTGAGTAACAATTTTCAGTTGCTGAAAAATGCCTCTCAATATTATGCGTAATCTGAGAACATAAAAAATATAAAAAAGAGCAGTTTGAGAACCATTCTAAAAAAGAGAGCATATGGAAAGAGGAAGCATATTTTTTAATGGCTGCCGATAAAATTTATACATAATATTAATAATGAAAAGAATCTAAATCACAAAATAGGGAGAGAGCCATAGTATTAAAGAATATGTGTATATAATGTTATGGTTAATCGTAGTTTTTAGGTGGAAGGATTAACATTGACAATCTATTGTGATAGAAATTGCCATGTAATAGATATCAATATATTAAAGGAAGCTAACATGATACCATCATATACTATATAATCAAAGTTAGGCTTAAATGGTATAGTTGCACCAAGTAACTTCATCATATTGCAGAAATTTTTTTAGATTTAAAAATATATATATAATTTTTCTTCTCCTAATATATATATATATATATATATATATATTTAAAAAGAAAACATTTTTATAAAAAAAAAAAAAAAAAAGTCTAATGCATTTTAAATTGCAACAATGTAGTGTAATATAATTCTTCTTATTTTTTTTAATTACTATACTACACGTATTTTTCTACAAGATGTAATCGTGCAAATTTGCCCACTCACACCACGAAAACAATGCAAAAGTATCTGTGCACAAGAGGAATCATGAATAGACTCACAATTCTTTAAAAACATTAGGCGTGGAGAGTTGGAGGCCTTCTTTCAATCAAACTTCTATATGATGTATCTAATACCTATATAATATAGGTGTGGCCTTGAATGATATAATAAACTTCAATCACGATGCTAGGTGAGTAATTAAAGCTTCAATGATGTTAACAGATGTGTGATTTTTTATTTTCTTTTCAAGTTAGATTTTTTTTTTTTTTAAAGTGCTTTTCATTTTATAATGAGACATATTTTTATATAAACTTTCTTCCTACTTTCAATCTGAACTTTGCTTCGTTTTACATAGGGTATACAAATTATTTGCTTATTGATTTTACTCATTATACAAATTATTGTTCACAAGAATAGCCCAAGAAGGATGCACTTTTGGCATGCAAGACCTTGCCAGAAGGTATTACTTCTCAATTCTCATCATATTTTAATGTTAATGGAGGTATTTTCAATTATCCTTAAAAACTTATTGCCAAAGTCATAACTCTTGATAACGTGGTTGCAGTTACGAGTGATTCAATTTTTGGCAATAATCTTCAAATTTTAGGTAACAAACATACTACAAGTATTGCAACCCTTCTCTATTTTTTCTTCTTATATGATTAGTGTTATTTCTATATAGATATAGAAGTGGGGCACTACAATGCTTTGGGTTAGAATACTTGATGCATTTATCAATGGTTTTGCGTAAAAGGTTTGGATGCTTATTTTTTGTAGTTTGCTTCTTCATTTTGGTATTGGATGTGCCAATTAAATCAATTAACCTTGATCTCTATCTTTAATTTTCATTATACAAAAATCACTTTGTTTTGGTTTCTAATATTTAGATTAATTTGCATGTCTAAGTGCATTGTCATTTTTTTTAGAAAATTAGAAAATTTAGGTAGATTTATGCGAAACATAAAGGTATGGTATTTCATAATAACTCCTAATAGAATTAAAATTCTAATCAATAACAACCAGAATTATTTATGATTCCCCCTCTTTTTTATCCATGTGTCATGTTGATTAGGTTTTGTGCATATAATAGATTTCATGTAGTTCAAAATACTCTCTATGGCTTAACTTTCAAATTTGCAAAAAGGTTTTGCGCATATAATAGATTAAATATATATATATATATATATATATATATATATATATATATATGATTTAGTTCCAGATCTTTCTTTCTTTCTTTTCTTTTTTTTTTTTTTTTTTTTTTTTTTCATTTTGGTCATCATTTATTTTATTGATACTTGTAAATATTTATGTAAAATTGTTATTTACAACTATGTATTTTGTTGGTTTTTATTCCGTACCAAATTTGATTGTAATTTTATTCAATCGTTTATACCCTGTATTTATTGTGGGATTTCATTGTAAGAGTTGTGTGTTAGAGAGAGAGTGTGTGAAGACTCAAGCATTTGAAGACTGAAGATTTCTCGCGGGTATATCGCGACTTAGCTTCCCGCGAAGTGACACATGTGCCCTGCACATGCTGGAATGTGAAGAGTCAGGACAGATGTAGACAGCCGTGTTTCGCGAGTAGCTCGCTGGTAAGGCCTTCCCGCGAGATACCCGCAAAACGCTCTGTTTAGCTAATCTGTCATTTTTGATACACTCTATCCTTGCCCACTCTATATATACCCTCATTACCCACATATGTAGGTGAGGCCATTTAGAGAGAAAAACCCTAGATAGGTTTTCTACAACACACACACCCATCTTTTGAGAGAGAGCTACTCCTCCTTAGTGAGAAATCATTGTAGCATCTTCCCCATCTCTCTCCCATTATCATACCTTGAGAGGAGATTTGTACCCAAACACAACCCACACCTATTCAGAATGTAGAGAGTGTTTTGGAGCTGTTGGGAAGCATTGGAAGGAGCCAAGGATGGCAGATGCAACATAGAGCTTGTTGCAGAATCCGGAGAGCTAGACAAGACACGGTTCCGAGAAGCCTTGTTGGAGTAGGAGCTTGGAGGGCTTAGGTACATCGGGTAGATTAGGCTTGGAGGGTCTCTTGCTAACCCATGTATCCCAACTGATTGTCTAGTGGATCGATTTCCGCTTGGAGGGCAGTGGAGAGGTTTTTCGCCGAGTTCTTCGGTTTCCTCTTCGAAAACACGTCTCGGTGTTTTCTGTGTTTGCATCTCTCTTCCCTACTCTTTTATATTCCATTATACTGCTGTGTTGCTTAGTTTATGGATTAGAGTAGCTTACTTGTTCATCCGCTCGCATTTACACTATTCCGCACTTAGTATTAAGTTTGTGTAAAATCTATCGAGCCGTAATTTTAATTGGGGGTCTAAATTGCTCTTGTGTTTTCAACACATTTTCGAGCTTTCAATTTAATTTTGCAAAGATTCGTAAAGGGTTCCATGAAGCCAAACATATGTGGAGCATAAAGGTGAGGTATTTGTCATTTTTTTTTTTTTTTTTAATATTGGATATGTCATATTGCTATTTTTTTTTTCCTCTCTATGTTTTGGTAGGTTTTACTTATTTGATCATTGCAAGTTATGGAGCCATAAAGTTTCTATTAAAAATAATTGGTAATTACACTAAACCTACCTGTGGTTTGGGCAAAAATCACTTTGCCTACCCGTGATTTGAAAAGTATCACTTAACCCACCTGTGTTACGTTCCGTTTATTTTCCGTAACCCACCTCTGTTAAAATCAGGGGTAAATAGATATTTTTGCTTAAATTTTATGTCTCTCTCCTCCCAAAACAAAAAATAGCACAAAAATGGAAGAGAAACAAGATCAAAAATTGGTATTTGTGTCTCTCTCCATTCACACAAATTTTGAACATGAAGAACATACCCAAAAAAAATTGTCAATTGGGCCAACCCTTGAAAATTACAGGCCATTGTATCCTGATTCTGTATCTGGAAATACATATTAAATACATACGAGGCATTCCCATTAGCATCCAAATTATTACAAGAGGACCCATATCCAAGTGTGGTGCAATCTGCGAAGGTGCAAGCAAAATTTATGTTGTCTGCTAGTTTGCTCACATCTTTGGCATTTGGATTGAACACACACCATTTGTTAGGAAGATATTCCATATTCTGTGCAGGCACAAGAAATTTATTTTGACTCTGACCAGAAACATCTATCGCATATTTTGGCTGCCCATCATATCTATAAATTCCCCAATGACGTTCAAAATTTCCCGGAGCAACGCTCTTAATTTGCATCCTCATCTATAAGACCAAACAAGTAACTTCTATATATCCAGGGTGTAGTGGGGTACTCATATTGCCTGCAAGTTTTTCTATAAGCCCCCTGTAAAATCTATAAGCGTTACCTACATTAGCATAATAGCATTCTTGTATTAACTTTAGCCCAAAAATAATAGAGGCAAGCTTCTATTAACGTTAGCATAATAGAGGCAAGCTTCTAAATAATTCAGGTAACATAAATCATTAAACCCATAATTTTTTTTTTTGTTTTTCACATTCCCAAGTTCTCTCAAATTTTCTTAGCAACCATATAACTATAAAAGAAATCAAACTCTTCAATCTTAGTCTTAAACACCCATTTGGCTCAACTTTCAGTAAGTCTCTCATCTTTACAAGAACCTCAACAACATAAATCACAAAACCCAGAATTTTTTTCTCCTCCCAATCGTAAACAAATCAAAAGTTTCAACCTTTACATAGTAATATAAAGCTCAAATAGCACAAACTACAATACCCAATATTTTTTTCCCTTTTATTTTCTTGGAAACCAAACAAAGAGGGAAAATTGAATAATGGATTTTCTCCCCCTAGCTTCGATATTGCGAAACTTGTGTTTTCTCCCTCTCCAGACACTCCAAACCATGAAGAACACGTTGATCTCATCACATGCCTTTCTCTTGAAAAGTTTCTGAGTTTTGGGTGTTTTGATTTGCATTATGTTGTGTTTTGGGGTTAAGAAGTGTTTTTGTAATAGCTGGGCTTGAGGTGGGTTACGGAGATTGACGGAAACATATCACAGGTGAGTTAAGTGATACTTTTCAAACCACGGGTAGGCAATGTGATTTTCGCCCAAATCACAGATGAGTTATGTGTAATTACCCCTAAAAAAATTATGAAGTCATTAATGGTGTTTGTATAAAGTACTCAATTATATATATATATATATATATATATATATATATATATATATATATATATATATTTTATCCAAGCCAATAGAATTATTATTATTATTATTTTTTTTTTTTGAAATAGAAACCTGCATTCACTTAATCATTGAAATTTAAGGAGTCCTTATACAAAGCTTCCATAGCTTGAATAGGTAGATCCTCCATCCAGTATAACTCATCCTGAATATTCCTAGCATATCGTGTAAGGGAGTGCGCCACCATGTTCTCATTCCTCTTCACACAACTGATACCCTGTGCAGTCCGTGGATCAGGTAGAGGACATCATCAAAGACGTGGCCAAGCAAGAAGTGATTATTTTTCGCAGAACTAATTGCACTCATCACGTTGATACTGTTGCCCTCAATGATTAGCTCTGAAAATCTAGCATCAATTGAGACCTCCAGAGCTTTTCGGCAAGCTAAAACCTCTGCTTCTTCATTGTTGCTGACTGGTGGTCCTCTCACAGACATGGCCGCCATCACTTCACCCCTCACATTGCGTATAATTGCACCAAATCCAAAGCTATGCAGGTCCGCAAATATAGCAGCATCAAAGTTGAGTTTGTAGACTGATTGAGGAGGAGGTTGCCATGCCTCAACGCGCAGCTGGGAATGTCAGTTTCTTCTGTGCGTGCCGAAACTCATCCAGTAAGTCCATTGCACGTTTATTTTGCCAACCCGGATCCTTGATTTTTCCCCCATGTACAACCAAGTTCCTTTGGTTCCAAATGAGCCAGGCTTGGACTAGGAACTGTTAGAGATATATATTAGACATATTAGCCCAATGTAATAGGCCCAAGCCCATTCCTGCTTGTACTAGTGTACTAGACTACTAGTACAAGCAGGAATGGGCTTGGGCCTATTACATTGGGCTAATATGTCTAATATATATCTCTAACAGGAACAACTCAAATTCATCCGTGGACAGTCTTTCCATCAGGCTGTCGAATAGATGTAACATTTCAGTTTGACCATGATTGCACTTCTACACAAGAGCGACAGCACACTCCCATAGCACATGTACCCCAGATTCCAGGAATCTCATACATCCCTCACATAGCTCGTCTGTGATGATCCGTCTTCTCGCTAGATTTACACGTGTAGGCAGAATATCTTGGCATGCTCGCCAACCAAAGACTTTAATTTTGTTTGGAACCTGAAGACGCCACAACTTGGTCCACACCTACTTCCCCACCGATCCCATTGAACTCTCAGCCCAATCACCATCTTTAGTCAGTTGTCTAGCAACATAATAGCCAAATTTAACTGAGTACAATCCAATTTTATTATGGAGCCACACCACAGAGTCCTTGACACGCCTACGGCTCAATGGTATTCAGCAAATGGCTTTTGCGTCTTCTTTGTGGAAGTTTGTCATTATGAAATCCTATGTTGCACGGACACGGACACGGAGATATGGCAATTTTTGAAAAATAAGAACACAACACGACGGGAACACGGCGGTTAAATAATTAATTATATTTTATATTTAGGTATATTTTTAAATATTTTTAGACATAAAATACGTTTATGTCTAGAATTTAAATTATGTAAGAACTACAAATAAGTAAACTAACACCCAAAGTAGTACAATAATACACAATATTTAACTTTAATAAATAAATAAAACTATAGCAGGACACACAAAAACAAAAATCACTAAATTCATAATAAATATTATAATTTATAAGGCAAAACAAAAGGCTAAGTAAAGAAATACATTAACTGTGAGAGTGGGATTAAAATAAAATAAAAAAAGCGTTATAACTTATAACTTATATAAATAAGTGAGTAACAGTACTAAGTAATGTTATGAATACCGTTTCGGAACCCGTTTCAGTTTGTCTATTGAAATAAAACATTTCGGTATCGGTCTATTTTGGCGTACCGTTTTAAACCGTTTCAGATTACCACAAATAAATAAATATAAATATATAAAAAAATATAATGAATTTAATATTTTTACTTTTTTTTTTTTAAATTCTCAAATAAAGTTAGCATTTGGTTATTAAAAAATATTTGTTGCATTTTTGTAAATAAAGTGAACACCAACTAATTAATAGCTAAGAACATTCTTGAAATTTAACTTTTCCCATTTCCCAAACCCAGCCACATGAACCTCTCCATCTCTTTATACCTACCCATTTATTTCCTTTGTCTCACACACTTCTCAATGTTCTTATTCAAGAGTTTTCAACTTTCAAAAGTCTGGAGCCTCACCACTCACCAATGCTCTGTCTCGGTCTCTCCTCTTTGTTCTATTTTTTGTTTCCTCTAATTTTTCTTTATCTACTGTGTTTGTTTCATTTTGTTCTTCATTATTGTTTTTCATTCTTGTGTTTTTTCTTCTCCGTTTTAAACAGAGACAAAGGCAGTGAAGCTTTTTTTTTTTTTTTTTTTTAATTTCTTTTTCTGGTAAGGCAGTGGGTCGGAGTCTACTGAGTACACCCATTACCATTCAGTCACCAAAATTAATATCCGAAGAAAAAAAAAAACAGAGAGAGGAGGTCGGACCTGTTGTCCATGCCGAGAGAGAGAGAGAGAGATCGCTGGAAGGGACAGGGCACAGCGTCACTCGACATCTATGGAGCTCGCCGATCGGCCCGATCTAGCTCCGACGAGGGACAGAGGGCAGTGGCAGAGGTCAGAGGGAGGGTGGGTTGAGAACTTGAGAGGTGGGTTTCTCAAAATGACTTCTCAGACTCAAAATCTGTGATTTTCTTTCTTTCTTTTTTCCTTCACTGTTGGCGTGTCGGAGCCGCGTCGGAGCCGTGTCGGTGCCGCGTCAGCGCGCGTCGGAGAAACGAAAAAAAAAAAAATAAAAATAAAAAGGACACTCGCCGGACACCGGAATCCGGCAAGTCGTACCCGTTCCGGTGTCTGACATGGCGCCAAAAATGGCGTGTCCGTGCAACCTAGATGAAATCTCTTCACCACCAATTTAACTCCGAATAATCAAATCTAAAACTCGCCACACTCCACCATCCTCAACAGCCGGGTATAGAACTTTGTTTGTTGGCTGGTTGGGAATCCATTTATCTGAATGAATCTTAATGGATTGACCATCTTCTACTCTCCAACAGCAACCTTTTTGTAGAATAGGCTTTGCAACCATGATACTTCTCCACACATAGGAACTATTTGGTGACTCCACAAAATCTAGAAAATGGCATCGTGGAAAATATCTAGCTCTAAAGCATTGGGATAACAATGAGTCTTCATCCCGTATAAATCTCCACCCTTACTTAGCCAACATAGCTAGATTAAAGGTTCTTAAGTCCCAAAAGCCCATTCCTCCCTCTTTCTTTAGCCTCAAAAGTTTATTCCAGCTTTTCCAGTGAATTTTCCTCTCATTCCCAGTTTACCCCCACCAAAATTTTGCACACATTGCATTGAGCTCATCACACAGCTTCATAGGCAGTTGGAAGACTCCTATCTTATAACTTTGTTTGTTTGTTGGTTGGTTGGGAATCCATTTATCCGAATGAATCTTAATGGATTAACCATCTCCTACTCTCCAACAACAACCTTTTTGTAGAATAGGCTTTGCAGCCATGATACTTCTCCACACATAGGAACTATTTGATGTCCACAGCATCTAGAAAATGGCATCGTGGAAAATATCTAGTTTTGAAGCATTGGGATAACAATGAGTCTTCATCCTGTATAAATTTACACGCTTGCTTAGCCAACATAGCTAGATTAAAGGTTCTCAAGTCCTGAAAGCCCATTCCTCCCTCTTTCTTTGGTCTCAAAAGTTTACTCCAGCTTTTCCAGTGAATTTTCCTCTCATTCCCAGTTTGCCCCCACCAAAATTTTGCACATATTACATTGAGCTCATCACACAGCTTCATAGGTAGTTTAAAATCCCTCATCGTATAAGTTGGGATAGATTGAGCCACAGCCTTTATAAGCACTTCCTTCCCAGCCCTAGAAAGCAACAAGCCTTTCCACCCCCCTGCAGCTTTTTCCAGACTCTATCCTTCAAGTATGAGAATGTGTGGTACTTTGCACGCCTAACCAAGGTAGGCAAAGCTAAGTATGATTCAAACCGAACCACCTCCTTCACTCCTAGAGTCGATATGATCCCATCTTTTTGTCTACTTGGGGTATTACTGCTGAAGTAGACTATGAGTTAGTTGATTAGTTTAAAGTATGTCTCATACTTTAAAAGTATGTCTCATACTTTAAACTAATTTATATAAGAAATGGGAAAAGGTTGCAATCGGTGTTGGGGTTTCTTTAGTTGCAAATGCTCTTGAGCATTTGGAGTGGGCAACTACTAATAAAGAGGTTGAACATGACCTAGATACTCTAGGTGAGTGCCTAATTGTTCTTTCCATATTCTTGATATAATTTATAGACCAAAGGGATTCTGATAATTTTGTCAAAGTCTTGCCTCCTTTAGTCCTTTACCTACCTTTTTTGAAAAAAAAAAATCCGTTGAGAAAAATGTACTCACTTCTATGAAGTTCAAGCTCCAATTCTTCCAACTACTAATGACACTTGGAGAGCCTGAGCATTCAACGAAAAAAAAAAAAATCTTATTAAGTGTAGTATGAGGTTTTAGCTATAAAATAGCGTCCAATACATAATGGTAAGTTTATTGATTTTCATCTGTTCATATTTTCCTAGAAGACCTCTAGTGGACAGTGTTACAGTAGTTTATTGGTTAGTGTTATAGTCTTACAGATTATATGAAATTCTAGGAAGACCTCTGGTGGACAGTGAGCATATGTGGAATAGGTGAGGCCCTATCACTGTTGGTGGGGCATCACACCATCACTATAAATATATATATATATATATAAAGGGCATTTCGTAAATTTAGTTATTGTTTTAATACTTTGAACCAGATTCTCATGTTGTAGTTGCTTTATGGTTAGAATTATTAGATACATATATTTTATCGTTAGATACTCTCTTTTTTTTCTTTTTTTTTGTAAAAAATTTCCACACCGTGCTGTTGTTGATTAGTCATAAATTTAATTAAGCTATTTGTATCTTAGTGAGAAGAACATATATTTTCTTGTTCTATGGTTCCATTGGACGCTTTGTACTTTGGATGATATATTTGTATATGAAAGAAAGCGTTACTTCACAATTCTACCAAATTACTCTCATTCTAAGGGCTTTAATCATTCAATATAATGTTGTGAAATAGATGGCTTTATTCTTTAAATTTAAGGTAGTTGTGAATTTTCAATTCGTTCATCATGATAATATTCAATATCATTTTCATTGTCCGCTCAAGTAAACTGTATATCAATGATATGTTCTCCATGACTAAGTTTGGTTATATATATAGCTTTTCAATTATTCCGTGCATCGCACGAGTTAGCGACTAGTGTGTGTGTGTATATATATATATATATTGACTATATTACAAACTATACACCTTAACATTTCAGAATTTGAATTTTACCCCCTGAAATTTTATTTTGTTTGCATTAGCAGCCCCTCCATTTATATTTTCCATTAGATGCCACATAAACTTATCACACATATTTAGTTCATCCAATAAAATGATGCCATGTCATTTTTATTATATCATGCCATTTTTAATTAATATTTTTTTAGGCTATAAAAATGAGATAACATCATTTTATTAGATAAACTAAGTATGCGTGGCAAGTTTATGTGGCGCTTAACAAAAAATATGAATGAATTGACTACTAATGCAAATGGAATAGAACTTTAGGGAGTAACATCCAAAATCTAAAACTTCGGGGTGTATAATCCAAACACTTCCAAACTTTAGAAGGTAAAATTCAAATTTTGAAATGTCAGGGTATAAAATCCAAACACTCACAAATTTTGAGGGGTAAAATCCAAATTCTAAAACTTCAGGTTGTAAAATCAAAACACTCCAAACTTTAGTTTGCAATTTAACCCATATTTTTTTATACATGTATGTATATTTGTATTTATTTATTTATGTAAGTATGAATTTATTATATTTTATGTTTATCACCATAAAATTTAAAATTCACATATTTTATAAGCCTTAATATTACTCTAAATATATTTACCTAATATATTAGCTTAAATAGCATGTTTTTTAACATATTTATTTCATTTTTTATTGTATCAGTTGAAACGCCTAAAATATTTCCAATACAACCAGTAGAATTCAGTATTTTATCCAATACATTTTAAATAAATATCAAAACCAGTTTAATAGCTTATATGATATATTTTATCGATACAACCAGTACTGATACAATATTGACTTCCCACTTGGTTGTGATAGGTAAAAAGTATCTAATATGTTCTATTAAGTTAATTTTATAAACACTTCTTACTATAGATCTTTTGATTTATAAAATACTATTTGCATCTTTAGCTTCTTTTTTTTTTTCTTTTTTTCTTTTTTGGGGAAGAAATGCATCTTAAGCTATGTTCATAATTAAAGAGGTGGGTATCTTCAATTTTGTTCTATAAAATAAATAAAGAGGTGGGTATTGATCAATGATGATATATGGGATTAACGAGATAGGTAGTGGTTAAATCTTTCATTCGGAACATCAAAAGTTTAGATCTCATGATGAGAATGCACCGATGCACGCCCTCTTCTCTTCTTTTCTTTTTATTTTATTGAAAGTTCAGTGATGATGTATTCACTCCTTCGCGATACTCGGTAGTCGCATCAGGCTTATAGGGAATAAGCCTGGACCCGTGCGGCAGTGAATGCTATTACTAAATATTATCCCCACGCAATCTGTACGAAAAATAGGAAACAATGCTTTCAAGTTCAACAAGGAGGGAACCCCAATGAAAAACAAAAAAGCAAAAGGTGAAAGAGAAAAGAAGAAGAAGACTGCCACCAGGAAATGTCTTGCGATCCAATACTTAACCAATGCAACTTCCTTTTATCACTCTATCTGTGACCCACCAAAATTTACACTCACCATTCAATTTATTTATTTGCTGAATAA
The DNA here is from genome assembly GCA_019022515.1 of Quercus aquifolioides. Lineage (NCBI taxonomy): Eukaryota > Viridiplantae > Streptophyta > Magnoliopsida > Fagales > Fagaceae > Quercus > Quercus aquifolioides. The sequence continues at coordinate 54,065 of JAFHAW010000211.1, read as the reverse complement.
TAAAAAATAAAAAATAAAAATAAAATAAAAAAAGATCTATGTGGACTCATCAAGTCCACGTCATGTGACGGTAATATGTGGCAAAGGGTATTGCCAAATGTATTACTGGGCCGTTGATATATAGGGTTATATATATATTATCGTTGACATAATATATTTATTGAAATGCCACTAGTGAAACTACTCAACTTTTGCAAATGAATTTTTTTTTCATTTGCAAAAGTTGAGTAGTTTCACTAGTGGCATTTCAATAAATATATTATGTCCACGATAATTATTGTGGGTTCCAGTTAGCTCAACTGGCAGGGACGGAACCAGGATTCATATCTGGGGGGGCCAAAGCTTAAAACCAAAAAAAAAATTATGAAAATAAAAACTAACATCTATTTCATATTCAAATAAATACTACATACAAAATAACTATTTTTTAAATATTTCAAACTATAAAACACATCAACAAAGTATAACATACAAAATAAGTGTTTTTTATTTTGTGCGCAATTTTTGTTTCGTCCATATTTAATTTTTTTATTTTGTTTTTGTAGTTAAAGGGGTATAAATTTTATTTATTTATTTATTTTCTTGTAGGTCAATATCTAAATATTTTAGAGGAGGAGAGACAAATATATATATATAAGGGCAAATCTTAATTTTTTTATACTAGTTTCTAGTTTTTTTTTTTTTTTTGGGAGGGGGGGGGGGCAATGGCCCCCTCTGCCCTAGTGTAGGTCTGCCCGTGTCAACTGGTAAAATCTCTGATGGTTGTATAAGAGATCTGGGGTTTAATCCCCACCTACACCAAAAACTGATTGGTGTCTTGATCTGATGATAAAGAGCTATCATCAAGAGCGAACGCCATAAGTTGAAACTATTTCCAAAAAAAAAAAAAAAAATCTTTTGCAAATGATTATTTGAAACGATATGAGAACTCTTACCACCAAATTATACCCATACTCATCATTCAATTAAGCAGGGCCAGCCCAAGGCCTAGGCAACTTAAGCCTAGGCCTAAGGCCCCTACCACAAAAAATATTTACCCTTTACAAAAAAAGCCCCCATCCCAATGTAAAAGGCCCAAAATTTTATAAAAAAATATGAATTTTTTCATATTGTTGTGCACTTTTTATTATTAGTGATGTTAGGGATATTACAATTTTTACTATAGATTCACAAACTGACATGTTACCAATCACAAAAAAGTATTTTAAATATTTATTAATTACATTATTGAAGTTCATCAATCATTGTTATTATCACATTATATTGTGAATATTTTGTAATACCTTTAACATTTTCCTTTTTTATTTATAACAAGGCTTTAAAAAAAAATTTGCAAATGTGTTAGATCATCAATGATGATTAATCTCCCCTAATAGTTTGAAACTTTTTTTTTTTTTTTGAGAAACTTTAATATTTGTAAACTAATCTACTACAAAGCCACACATCAATTAATATCATAAATTATAAATGTAATTAATTATGTATCGTTATATATCCAAGATAAATTAATTTTCTTTTTAAATTTTTTTCTTTTTGTTAAATTAATTTTTCAACTATGATATTCAATTCTTTATATGAAATTAACCTTAGTTTTGATCCTCAAAAAAAAAAAAAAAACCTTAGTTTTAGTTAGTATTATTCATTAAATTATGTATTTAATACATCAAATTAACTTCAATTTGATTAATATTAAATTATTTTATTTAATTAATATTTATATATAAAAGACCTCACATAAATCTTTCGCTTTAGGCTCCAAATTACATTAGGCCGGCTCTGCAATTAAGTGCAGAGCACAGACACCATCCATATGGAACACAGTAGACTTTAACGAGGCTCTAATCAAGTGATTACTAATTAATTTGTCCATAAGCACCGTGAGATGCTACGTGCAAGTGCATGCATGGAAGGAACCACCCTTTCTCTACGGAGGCGGTCCTAATCCTTTATTACGATTTACGAGAGCAAAAAAAGATTACAGGGGGCCTTAGTGCATGACACCAAAACAAAAACAATTAATCAGTGCATATTCCATATGCACTGTGAGACCAGCAAAAAGTCTACAGAGGACCTTAGTGACATACTGACCCATAGTTCATTGATATAATTGATATTTAGTTGTAGGTTCCAATTAGTTTAACTGGTAAAACTTCTAATAGTTGAATAAGATATTTGAAGTTCAATTTCTGTTTACACCAAAATCAATTGGTGTCTTGGTCTGATAATAAAAAGCTATTATCTGGAGTGGACACTATAGGTTGAAACTCTCTTAAAAAATTGATATTTGGTTAATGTAGTTGTAATTAAATAAGATATTCTACTAATATATCCTAAGATTTGGGTTAATGCCAATCAGGTCTAAGACTTTTTAAACCAGCCAATTTGGTTCTTAAAACCAAATTAGTCCCTAAATAGTATGGATATCATAAAAATTAAGAGATAAAAAATAATTAATTTTGGATAATGTAGTTGTATTAATTAATTAATGTGGACATAGAATTATTCTTATATTTGTTGAATCAAAATTTTTGTCGTTCTCAAATCAAAGTGTTCAATCTTTTTTTTTTTTTTTTTTTAATGATGGTCAAAATATTTTAGTTTTTTATTATTTTTTCAAGTATTTATACTTTTTTTTTATATAAAATACTATTTTGTTCCTTAAATCTTACCAAAAGTTTTTTTTTTTATTCCTAATGTGGGACCTAAATAATCTGGCAACCCCAGCCCTTCTCATATTTGGCCCAGGGCCCATGCCGAGGAGGAAGAAGAGCCCAAGGAAGGGGTGTGAAGGTCTGAACAGCCAGTAACCCTGCCGAGGATCATCCTGTCCTCGGCCATTCAAGACCGACACGTCAGCCAATAACAGCATGGCGGGGGAACACGCCCGGAGTGAGCTGTCACCTCCACACTAAATACGCTCACCTAATCCCACAGCCGCATTGATGGAGATGTGACCGCTGGACAGGACTGCCTTGGTTGCTGTAACTCACAGGAGCACTGGGAAAGTGGCTGATGGGACGGGCGGTCAGAGAAAAGGTGCATGCATGATCAACAAGTGGAAGAAAGAAGTAGTGAGAAAAGGGACTATATATAGAGGAAGAAAGAAAGAGAAGGGGGGGATTTTTCTCCAGAAGGAGCCCCCAAAAGCAAGGCTACCATGAAGCTCCTCAGACCGGTGCCGATGACAGATTTTGGAGGATAATCTTGGTCGTCCGGTCCCCAACGAACACTACGCTGCGCGTTGCCCGCTTGTTAGGGCCTAGTTCTTTGACCCACTCTCTACAAATTCATTGTAATGGGCTAACTGGGCTTGAGTCCACTCTCTCAAAAGCAAAAGTGCTCAAAACCCCGGTCCCTACAATTGGCGCCGTCTGTGGGGAGAACTTGTGCACTAGCAGGCGCAACGGACAGTCATTCCTAGGTGGCAAGTTTGCGGAAGATCAATAATGGCGCATTTGCAAAAAAAAAACAATTGCAGAAAAGTAGAAGGTTCAAAGAAAACGTAAAGAGAACAAATGTTGCAGCATTTTATTAATAAAAAGGAAGTACAAGATACAAACAGAGGCTCAGACAGGCTTGTTTTAAAGCCAACTATACAAATAGAGGCCCAGATGGACTTGTTCAAAAGCTTACCCTAAAAGAAAAGGGGCTGAGGCAGGCTTGCTCCAAGGCCACCAGCGACCCCCGGGCTGGTATGGATGGTACCAACAGGAAGAGAGGAGCAGATGCAAAGACGCCCGGTGGCCCCGCCCCATGATGTTCTCTTAATGCTCCTCCAGCCTCCCAATGCTTGAACATTGGAGACGGCAACACTCAGGCACCAAGCATGACATAATCTTGCAAGCCTCCACCGGCAGATAAGCTGGGAACGAGGCACCACCGGCCTGAAGGGCAGGCACGGACGCGCACCGAAGAAAGACGTTATATGCTTCATGGACCTCCCTCCTAACCACCAGGCGCGACACTGCCAGCATGACACCCAAACCTCGCCGCGCCAGAAGTCTGACGCGGACCACAACCGCAGCAGTGCTCAACCAAGGGAAGAGGACCCCTAGCTCGCTTGCCTCCGCCCTCATCCGAAGCAGTCCCATTCTGCCAAACTCTGGTCACGATCCTGGCAAGGTTATTGAAGAGGCATAGGGGGTGGAAGAGTCATGTCTCGTGTTTGACTGAAGGATTCGTGAGGTGTGGGAGGATGACTTCCCCAGAAAGCCTTATATAGAGGGCGGAGATTGATGGGAATTGGTCCATCCAGAGCTCGAAGAAAGAGTCGTCAACGACATTAATCCTGGCCGAATTCCAAAGAAGTCTACAACCGCTGGATCTGCATTAATCCACGAGGATATTAATGAGGGCGCACCTCGCACACCGAAGCGTCAAGCGCAGAACGCGAACAGTCAGGGGACGCCTCGTAATCCAAGAAGGCAGAAAGTTGGAGCGAGGAACAGGCCGCTGCCACGCGTGGGGATGGAAGCCCAAGCCACCCCTGCTCCGAGCAGCGCGGGGTCGAAGGTCCAGTCCGACGAATAGCCCATCCTCGGCGAGGCAAGGCCGAGGCCGTCATCACGCTAAAAACAAGCCTCCCGACGCTGAGGGCAAGTCCCTTCACCCCAAGAAAGGAGTACCTGGGTACTAGACTGAACCTAGGTCTTGCATGGTCTAAGGACTCAAACCTAAGGGAAAATTAGCTACTTACAAATGAAAGCAAGCATTAGATTGAATCAAGGCCTCGCATGGTCCTCGGACTCAAGCCTTTGAGAAAACTAACCACAGCAAGAAGTACCTGGGTACTAGACTGAACCTAGGTCTTGCATGGTCCAAGGACTCAAACCTAAGGGGAAACTAGCTACTTACAGGTGAAAACAAGCGTTAGACTGAACCAAGGCCTTGCATGGTCCTCGGACTCAAGCCTCTGGGGAAGCTAACAACAGCAAGGAGTACTTGGGTACTAGGCTGAGCTAAGGTCTTCCGCGGTCCTCGGACCCAAACCTAAGGCAAAACTAGTTACTTACAAAAGAACACCTGGGTACTAGACTGAGCCAAGGCCTTCCGCGGTCCTCGAACCCAAACCTTCGGCGAAACTAGTTACTTACAGAAGAACACCTGGGTACTAGACTGAACCTAGGTCTTGCATGGTCCAAGGACTCAAACCTAAGGGGAAACTAGCTACTTACAGATGAAAACAAGCGTTAGACTGAACCAAGGCCTTGCATGGTCCTCGGACTCAAGCCTCTGGGAAAACTAACCACAGCAAAGAGTACCTGGGTACTAGACTGAACCTAGGTCTTGCATGGTCCAAGGACTCAAACCTAAGGGGAAACTAGCTACTTACAGATGAAAACAAGCGTTAGACTGAACCAAGGCCTTGCATGGTCCTCGGACTCAAGCCTCTGGGGAAACTAACCACAGCAAGGAGTACCTGGGTACTAGACTGAACCTAGGTCTTGCATGGTCCAAGGACTCAAACCTAAGGGGAAACTAGCTACTTACAGATGAATACAAGAGTTAGACTGAACCAAGGCCTTGCATGGTCCTCGGACTCAAGCCTCTGGGGAAACTAACCACAGCAAGGAGTACCTAGGTACTAGACTGAACCTAGGTCTTGCATGGTCCAAGAACTCAAACCTAAGGGGAAACTAGTTACTTACAGATGAATACAAGAGTTAGACTGAACCAAGGCCTTGCATGGTCCTCGGACTCAAGCCTCTGGGGAAACTAACCACAGCAAGGAGTACCTGGGTACTAGACTGAACCTAGGTCTTGCATGGTCCAAGGACTCAAACCTAAGGGGAAACTAGTTACTTACAGATGAATACAAGAGTTAGACTGAACCAAGGCCTTGCATGGTCCTCGGACTCAAGCCTCTAGGGAAGCTAATCACAGTAAGGAGTACCTGGGTACTAGACTAAACCTAGGTCTTGCATGGTCCAAGGACTCAAACCTAAGGGGAAACTAGCTACTTACAGATGAATACAAGAGTTAGACTGAACCAAGGCCTTGCATGGTCCTCGGACTCAAGCCTCTAGGGAAGCTAATCACAGTAAGGAGTACCTGGGTACTAGACTAAACCTAGGTCTTGCATGGTCCAAGGACTCAAACCTATGGGGAAGCCAGCTACTCACAAAGAAACAAAATTGCTAGACACAACCAAGGTATTGTGCGGAACATCAAAGTATAACAAGTAAAAGGAAACATCTTCCGAGGAACTAAAACAAACAACTGAATATATTATAAAGGGAAAGTACATAGTCTCGTTACAATGTCGCCAAGACAAAAGGTGAAGTAAAAAAAAAAACAAAAAACAAAAAACAAAACAAACGACAACAAAATCAGAATGGCCTAGGCCGTAAGAATGGGATAGCCCGACAAAGTGGCCTACTCCCCCAACTCGATAGATGGCTTGTCCTGAGGAGTCTGCTGGAGGGCTTCTACCGGCGCCTCGGGACTTTAGGTCGGAGGGGCTACTTCTGAGGGGCCTTCCTCAACAAAAAGGATCTGGGAGGTGACGAGCGTGGCTTAGGAGTCAGCAGGAGGCTCCCCCACATCCTGGGGCACCTCTCCACTACCAGTTTCTGCCCCCTCAACAGGCTTATTAGCTGAAGTCGAGTCCTCAGCAGCATTAGTCTGTCCCTCATCTGTCATTTGTAAAGCAGAGCCAGCTTCGGGAGCAATGGAGGCCACTTCTCGGATAGCAGAAGGGTAATACACCCTATCGGCCCTCCTAAGGTCAGATGAGGCCTCGACCCCCGCTTGGTTAAGGGCCTCTTCCCAAGTCTCGGAGCAGTAGCGCTTGCACACTTCAGGAATTTGCGCCTTAAGGGCAGCCTCGGTCTTAGCCACCCCCTCTACAAAGGCCTCCTCCTCCACTTGCTCTACGAAGCACTCAGCATCTACTCTTGCAAACACGGCCTCATCTTTGGCTCTCATAGCCTCGTCCCTGGCGTACTCGGCAACGCCTCTCTCCGCCACAGCCTCAGCCAGCTTCTTCTTTAGGTCGGCAGCATCCTCTTTTGCAACCTGCAGCTGGCCCTCGACATCCCGTAGGTGCCCTGCCTGGTCCTCGGCATGCTTCAGGGCACCGGCCAGGTCGGATGCTGCATTGTCTCTAGCCCTCGTCATTTCCTTCAAGCCCTCCACTGCCTTTTTGAGGTCTGCCTCAGATTTCTTAAGAGTGCCCGCGGCACTCAGGTACTTATGGCGCTCCTGATCCAGAGCCTTGCTCTGGTTGTCAGCCTCCTCGTCCAACCTAAAAGCTGCCTGGATAGCCTGCAAACCGAAACCAAAGCACCGTATAATAAGTACTAGGTAGTAAAATTCAAAAAAAGAAAGAAAAAGAGAACAAGTGTCAGAAGGCTTACCATGCCCAGGTACCTCTTGAGGTTGCGGGCTACTTCTTGCCTCCTCATGCCCCCCAACTCAGCCATATCGACGGGAAGGAGGAGGGACCTCTCCAAGGCATCGGCCATGTGAGCCCCCTCACCCCCTCAAAGTCCTTGAGAGTGGCATCGTCCATCAGGGGCTTCCCGTGAAGCATGGGAGCGGGCAGCCAGGCCTGGGGCTCGGACGCCTAGACAACCTCTTTCCCTTTGTCCTGACCACCAATCCTCGGCTGCTTAGAGGGTCGGCGGGCTTCACCTTCTTCCTGGGAGGAATGAGCCTTTCCCCCATCCACTGGCTCTTTATCCTTAGAAGACCTCTTCCTCTTCGGATCAGAGGACTCGAGCCGAAGATCCGGGACAGGCGGAATGGTGGATGACCTGGTCTGTGCAGGTAAAGGCTTAGATGGGGCAGGAGGAAGCTTGGGCCTAGACGAAGAGGGCTCGGGTTGCTTCTCCTTCAGCGCGCCCTTCCCCGTCTTGCCCTCGAGCAAGTCCAGTAAGTTGGTTTAAGGCTATCTCCTAGAACCCATTTCAACCTGAGTACTAACCCTTGGAGGCTAAAGATCGGTTTCGGACAAGTGGGGATCCCCTAAATCACCAGAAGGATCCTCGGACAGATAGGCCTGGTCGAACGCAGCAAACTCGTCCTCGGACGAACTCAGATCCACCACCTCTCTCTCTTCTTCCAAATCCTCTCCCTCGGCGTCCGCGGCTGAATGGGACGAGGAGGAACCAGCCAATGGGATGCCCTCTGGGATGGATGACCCTTCAGAAAACGAAAACCCGTGCTCCACCACAGTGATTTGCCTAAGCCGAAGGTCACGAGCCCTGATCACGTGCTTCAGGACTAGAAACACCTTCTGGGCCGGATCGCACTCAAGGATTTTGTGAGCAACCCTGACTTGGTTATCGGCCTCGTTCAGAAAAATCTCCGCCCTAAGAACGGATTGCAGGTCTTCCTTGTTGACCAGACTAAAATGGCGTGTGAAGGCGTAGGGATCTGTAGAGAGAAAAACAAACTCCTGTCATCAGCCGAACAAAACAGGTTTACAACAAAGCAAAGAGAAAAAAGTTAAACCCTCTCCTACTTCGAGTACCCTACCTGGTTCTCCCTCTGTTGTCGGACAATGGAGACCATCGTGCCATTCCCCTGACACGATGAGAAAATCAAGGTTCAACCCCTTGTTAGAGTCGGGGTGACACTGGATTAGACGAACTCTATCGTCCCTCGTCTTCATATAGTACGTTTTGCCCTTCAGGTGTTGGAGGTTATAGCACCAGTTTACATCATGGTGGGTTAACATCAGCCCTAACTTCTCATTCAAGGTGTCTACGCACCCTAGTATCCTAAATATGTTAACAACGCACTGGGTGGGGGCCAACCCGAAATACGTAAGGTAACCCCTCATTACCGACCCCATAGGGATCCTCATACCGCCTTCAAGGAAGGCGATCATGGGAATGACAATCTCCCCCTCCTTCCTTCGAATGCACCATTCCCCTTCCGCACAGTACCTCAGGCCCACGTTGCTGGGTATCCTATGGTCGGCGATGAACTTCTCCATCGCCTCCTCAGACTCAACTAGTTTCTTAAATCTACCCATCTAACGACTAAAGGACTCAGGAAAAGACTAGGAAAAGAAAGAACCAGAGAAAAGTCTGTGCTACAGAGAGAAGAAGACTCACAGGAATGAGGAAAACCTCCTCGGACAGGCTTTTTATGCTGGAAAGGAGCGCTAGTTGATGTAGAGATTTGACCGGGTTCAGAGGGATCTCAAGTGCACAAATGAGGAGACAAAGCGATTCAAACAAGCATTTATACTCTGTTAAAGGTAATTAGGCGAAGTTTCCTGCTCATAAAAGCAGGAAATCCCCACCGACCGATTAGCATCACACCGTTGAACGTGGGGAGTATAGAGCCGCCAGAATTTAATGCGGGCGTTTAATGCGTGTGCGCACTGCATATCGAGGCGCCAGAAACGTGCGTTGGGCAGACAGAAAGACTCCAACGCTAACGTAGGCCACAGAAGGATGAGTTATGACGAAAGGCCGAGGAAATCAAAATCCTCCTCCCCGTCCGAGGAGCTGGACAGCAGCATTTCAAGGGGCTATTGTGGGGCCTAAATAATCTGGCAACCTCGGCCCTTCTGGTATTCGGCCCAAGGCCCATGCCGAGGAGGAAGAAGAGCCCAAGGAAAGGGTGTGAAGGTCTGAACAGCCAGTAACCCTGCCAAGGATCATCCTGTCCTCGACCATCCGAGACCGACACGTCAGCCATAACAGCATGGCGGGGGAACACACCCGGAGTGAGCTGTCACCTCCACACTAAATACGCTCACCTAATCCCACAGCCGCATTGATGGAGATGTGACCGCTGGACAGGACTGCCTTGGTTGCTGCAACTTACAGGAGTACTGGGAAAGTGGCTGATGGGACGGGCAGTCAGAGAAAAGGTGCATGCATGATCAACAAGTGGAAGAAAGAAGTGGTGAGAAAAGGGACTATATATAAAGGAAGAAAGAAAGAGAAGGGGGGGATTTTTCCCCAGAAGGAGCCCCCAGAAGTAAGGCCACCATGAAGCTCCTCGGACCGGTGCCGAGGACAGATTTTGGAGGATAATCTTGGCCGTCTGGTCCCCAGCGAACACTACACTGCACGTTGCCCGCTTGTTAGGGCCTAGTTCTTCAACCCACTCTCTACAAATTCATTGTAATGAGCTAACTGGGCTTGAGTCCACTCTCTCAAAAGTAGAAGTGCTCAAAACCCAGTCCCTACACCTAAATTGTAAAAAGTTCATTTTTCTTCCTTAAACTTTATAAAAAGATTTCTTAATAGTTTAGAGATAAAAAATAGAGATGAAAAAATAGATTTTCCAATAGTTTATGGATATTTTTTTAAGTTCAAGGACAGAAAGTAAAATATTTTTAATAACATATAAACAAAAGACAAAATTTTCAATGGTTTAGGGACGAAAACCATTGAAAATTAAAGCTTTGTTAGTTTATCTCCAAGGAAGAAATGAATATAAAAGAAGATGTAACATCTTATTGTTTCCATGCTTTAATTTTGATCGTATGTCGAGAGAGTGGGAGCAGTGGGTCATGTCTCATGTGACAGCATCCAGTAAAAGAGAAAAAGAGAGATTTCGTTTCGTCTAAAGATCAGTCTCTAGCCGGATCCGAATTTTTACTGGATTAAGATATTAGTGATGTGATTCGTGGAAATTTGAATCCATAGTAATAGTACTGTGTCTCTAAATCAGATGCTAAAGTAGGAAAATTAGGCAAAGAATGAATGAGAGAATCTGTCAAATCATCTAGTAGCATAAAGTGAATCAATCGATCAGATTAAAAAGTTAAAATTAATTTTTAATATTTTTTTAAATCTCCATCTTAAAAAGTAATAATAATAATAATAATAATAATAAACTTTTCAAACTTTTATATCGCACAATAATTACAAGATGTAAATCCACTGAGAGGCCCACCGCAGATCGGAAAATTTTAAATGTTGTGACCATTGTCACGCTTTCAGTGATTCTGGCTAATTTTAGCTAGGATTTTGATTCTTGCTAATTTTGAGAGGCCAACTAATATGTATGTCACTGTGCTGTATGCACCCTATTTGGTATATATATATGTGCGTGTGTTTTTTTTTTTCAAGGTTTAACTAACATGCAAGATTTTCTCTCTTACTCGATGGAATTAAAGTATAGCACCATAGATATGAGCACTACAAAAAACGCGGTTTTAAACCGCGTTTTTGTAAAACGCGGCTACAGGTTGGGCTTTAAGCCGCGTTTATGAAAAACGCGGCTCCAGGCTAGACTTTAAGCCGCGTTTATAAAAAACGCGGCTATAGGCCCAGCTGAATAATTTTTTTAAAGGGGACCTATAGCTGCGTTTTCTAAAAAACGCGGCTATAGCTAATATTTAGCCGCGTTTTACAACGCAACTAAAGGTCAGCTATAGCCGCGTTTTTCAAAAAACGCGGCTACGGGTCCAGTCGAATAACCTGAAGCTACGTTTTATAAAAAAACGCGGCTTATTCACCCTTTAGTGACGTTACCTATAGCCGCGTTTTCAGAAAACGCGGCTATAGGTCCAGAGAAATAAATATTTCATACGTAGTTGTTGTGACGTTACCTATAGCCGCGTTTTTTGAAAACGCGGCTATAGGGTAACCTGCAGGTGCGTTTTCAAAACGCGGCTTAGGTCACCCTTTAGTGACATGACCTATAGCCGCGTTTTTAAAAACGCCGCTATAGGTAACAACAGGAAAAAAAAAAAAAAAAAAGCTTCCCACGTGCCCCCCCCCCCCCCCCCTTCCCACCTACCCCACTCTCTTCTTTTCTTATTTCTCCTTCTTTCTTTATTTCTCTCTTCATTCTTCACTTATCTTCTTTCTCTCTTCAATATTCCTCCGTAAGTTCCTTTTTTTTGTTTTTTTCCTTCCTCCCAGGCAACTCTTTTTTTGTTTTTTTTTTTTTTCCTTTTCCTTTCTTCTTTCTTCACATCAGGATAACTCTCTTTTTTTCTTTTCTTTTTTTCATTTTTCTTTCTTCCTTCTTCACTGGGTAACATTTTTTTTTTTCCTTTGTTTCTTTGGAGCTGCTGCTTTTTTTTTTTCCTTTCTTTCTTTCTTTTTTTTCTTCATCTCAGGCACACTGATTTGTCAATAGATCAAGTTTTTTTTTTTTTTTTGGTTATTTTATGTTTAGTTAGTAAGAAAATGGAGGAGATGTTATTGTGGATCTGTGCTTGAATTTGTGCTATTGTGTTGTTGAAATTGTGATTACATTGTGGATCTGTGCTTGATTGCTAATATTGTGATATTGTGTTGCTGATCTGTGGTTGAATTTGTGCTAGTAAGAAAATGGGTTTGTGTTCTTAAATGTAGGAGCACGTTGTGTTTGATTTTAAATTTCTGGGTTTGTGTTTGATTTTTAATTTTTTGGGTTTGTTTGTATTGTGAATATGTTGTGTTTTATTTTGAATTTTTTGGGTGTGTTTGTATTGTATGTATGTTGTGTTGGATTTTGAATTTTTTGTTTATTATTTTGAATTTTTTTGATTTGTGATTACTTTTGATTTTTTTTTAATTTGAATTTTGAAGTTTCTGGGAAAAAAAAAAACCCAGAATTTTTTTTTTTGTTTTTAGGAAAACCTATAGCCGCATTTTAAACGCAACTCAAAGCGGGCTATAGCTGTGTTTTTAAAAAACGCAGCTATAGGCCCTAATATATCCTACCGGGTTAAAAACGCGGCTTTAGGTCTAACCTGAAAAATGCGGCCATAGGTCTGTTGCTGCGGTACTTAAGCCGTGTTTGTAAACGCGGCTATAGGAAACGCGGCTATAGGATATAGCCGCGTTTTTGGGGTCTATAGCCACGTTTTCTAAACGCGGCTATAGACCCAGATTTTTGTAGTGGAGTCAGAATATATATATAGGTTGTAGTTCCGTGATCTATGTTCATTCCCTTCATTGTTTCTTTAAAAAAGAATGTTCAATCCCTCCGTGATACATGCAGCTGAATTATAGGGCACTCATAAACTGTATCAATTATTAAATATCAGTGTGTAATTCCGTGCATATGCACGGATACATTCAAAAATAATCACAATTATATATATTCAAATTAAATTTGGTGTAAGAATTACAACTTACACATTTTTTAAATCAAGAATTTCTAAAATATGTAATAATTTCTCATTTTATATATATATATATATATATATATATATATATAAATTCATAATCTAATTGAATCTAAACTTTTCGATTTTTGCACTCAATAATTCACTTGCCACGAAAATTAAAAAATTAGATGGGACACATGACTCAAAATTGGACTCTAATTAATATTCAATTTAAAATCTAATTAAATTTAAACTCTTTGATTTTTGCCCTTTTTTTTTTTAGAGAGTTTCAACCTATGGCGTCCGATCTTAATGATAACTCTTTATCATCAGATCAAGACACCAATCAGTTTTTGGTGTAGGCGAGGATTGAATCTCAAATCTCTTATTTAACCATTAGAGACTTTACCAGTTGAGCTAACTGGAACCTACATTTTTGCACCTAATAATTCACTTGACATACAAACATGTGACGCAAAATTAGACTTTAATTTAGAATTTAATTGGATTTTCTTCCAGTTTCACCTATTATATATATATATATATATATATATATATTAATATTTAATTTAAAATCTAATTGAATTTAGAGCCTTTGATTTTTGCACCTAATAATTCACTTGACACACAAACACATGGCGTAAAATTAGACTCCAATTTAGAATTTAAATAAATTTTTTCTCAGCTTCACCTATTATTATTATTATTATTATTATTATATAGATTCCCAGGTAATATCTATATATAATAAATATGAAATTTTTTTTAACACTACCAAATAAGAAGTTGTGTGACTAACAAGTAACAATTCTTTTTTTTTATTTATGAGAAATACAAGGGCTTTTAAAACGGATAAAGCATCCTGAAATACGAAAGATTCAATACATGGTGGAGTTTCCTCAATCCAAGTAACAAAATTATCATTTCCTTTGGTGTGATATGTCAAAGTGTGTGCTGGCCTGTTTCCAAGTCGCTTAACATGCCGTATCTGCGTCCTTCGAAAACCTTGCAAGCTGTGATGAGTGCCTTGTATGACGTTGTTGATGTTGGTCGATGCTGTGGACATATCAGTGAGAGCACCCAAGATAGTGGTTGAGTCTGTCTCCAAGATGACGTCTTGTAGTCCAATATCTTTAGCAAAGGAGACTGCTTCGTTCATGGCTTTGGCTTCAGCTTCTAGAGGTCCCAGCGACAGTGGCATGCGCTTGCTCAGAGCTGGCAGAACCGAGCCCTCATGGTCACGTACCATAATGCCAATTCCCACGGACTTGGAGACGGTGAAAACAGCGGCATCGGTGTTGATCTTGTACCACGGGTAGTCCGGCGAAATCCACCGTGTGTCAGCGGGTTCCTTATGTTGAGGTTTCCGCAGGTGGGCAAGCTGGTAACTCTCAAGTATGCTTCGGGCTTTAAGGATTATCTCTTGGCTGGATTGTCGTATGGCCCCATGACGTGTTCTATTTCTTATGTACCACATGCATCAAGCAATGGTGACAACGAGCTCAAGCAGTTCTTTTCCCACATGTTGTATGAAGATGAGATGCCAAATGAAGTCCACGAATTCTCCGTAGTGCATGCCATGAGTGTCTATTGGTAGTCCAGCTACAATCCAGGTCTCACGAGCTTTTGTGCAATCCTAAAAGAGGTGTCCACTGGTCTCCTCGTCTAATCTGCAAGCTTCGCAGAAGGCATCCTCTAGGACCCCACGATGACAGAGGTTCACCTTTGTGGGTAGTGCATTGCGGCTAGCTTTCCAAGCAAAATTTTTTTATTTTGATTGGAATGTTGAGGGTCCAAATAATGCGCCAGAAGTGGGTGTGATTAGGTCCATTGGATTTTGTACACAGGTTTGCATGGGGAGACAAGGATAAAGCCACCTTATATGCACTGTTAACTGTGAATATACCTCTTGGAGTGTAAGCCCAAATTATGCGGTCTCTGGTGTGATTTCAACTCCTTGGAATGCCTAGAATTGCATTGGCATCAACTGGCAGGAAATGTTGCTGAATCGTGTCTGTTTTCCACTCACTAGTGTCATCATCTATGAGGGTGCAAACCCGTGAATCCGTAGGTAGTATACCCGATGGAGAGGTGACTCAAAAAGTGGAATGTGTAGGCAACCACTTGTCAAGCCAAATCTGAATCGAGGAGTCATCACCCACTTGCCATCTACTGCCCGCTTTGACCACATCTTGTGCAACCATGATGCTTCGCCAAGCAAAGGAAGGTTTTGAGCCTAACTCTGCATGTAAGAAGTCACTGTGTGGGAAGTAGCGAGCCTTAAGGACACGATGGACTAAGGAATGGGTGTTGGTTTGTAGTCTCCATCCTTGCTTGGCAAGAAGTACCAAGTTAAAAGCTTTTAGATTTCGAAAACCCAAACCACCATCTTTTTTTGGAACACAGACTTTATCCCATGATAACCAAGCCATTTTATTTCTTTCATTTGTTTGACCCCACCAAAAGGAGCATACCATGCTAGTCATCTCATCACAAAATGTGTCTAGGAGTTTGAAAACACTCATTGTATAGGCTGGGATTGCTTAGGCCACTGCTTTAATGAGTATCTCATTTCCTGTTTGTGAGAGCATCTTCTCTTTCCAGCCTGAGAGTTTATTGTCTAATCTTTCCTTCAAAGCACGGAATGTGTTCTTTTTAGATCTACCCACGAGTGAAGGCAGGCCAAGGTATGTTTCGTGCTGTTGTATAACCTCAGCACCAAAATGTTGCTTGATCTCTTCCTGCAGGTCTTGTGTGGTGTTTCGACTGAAGAAGAGAGAGGTTTTCTCCTGATTTATTTTTTGCCCTGATGCATACTCATATGTCTCAAGGATTTGTTCCAGGTGGCTACAGTCTTCCCAGGTAGCTTGGCAGAAAATAATACTGTCATTTGCAAAAAAAAAGATGTGAAATCTTCGGGCCGAGTGGGCAAGCTGCTACCCCTTTAAGTGAACTAGTTGTTGTGGCTTGTTTGAGAAGAGATGAGAGTCCTTCTGCACAAAACAAGAAAAGGAAAGGAGAGTTTGGGTCCCCTTGCCTCAAACCTCGAGAGGGGATGATGTGGCCACGAGGCTTACCATTTAACCTGATAGAATATGTAACTGAAGTAACACATTGCATCATAAAGTTTACCCATTTAGTATCAAAACCCATCTTATGCATGATATCACGAAGGCAGCCCCATTCCATTCTATCAAAAGCTTTACTCATGTCAAGTTTTAAGGCCATCTGCCCTATTTTACCATTTCTTTTCTGGTTTAGGTAGTGCATCGTTTCAAAAGCGACCAAGACATTATCAGTAATAAGGCGATCAGCCATGAGGTACTCTGTGTTCACTTATTATTTTTGGTAGGAACCGTTTAAGTCTGTTTGCAATAACTTTTGAGACTAGCCTAGAGATGAAATTGCTCAAGCTTATGGGCCTGTATTGTGTTATTTTTGTAGGGTTCTTGACTTTTGGAATGAGAATAACATGAGTTTCATTAAACTTGGGGGGAATAATGCTCAAATTTAAATAGTCAAGTACAACTTTAGTAACACAATCACCATATAGAGACCAGAAATGTTGGTAAAATAAAGGAGGCATACCATCAGTACTCGGTGACTTCTTTGGGTGCATCTGCTTTAATGCTCGGTGGACCTCATCTGCTTGGAAAGGTTGGCACAAGAAACAGTTCATGGAGTCAGTAACAACTAGTTTGATTGCTGCAACAATTGCCGAGGTGTCAGTGAGACCGTTGGAGTGGAAAATATTAGAGAAATAGCCTAATATAATCCTTTCCGTTGAGTGATCATCAGTCTGCCATATGCCATGTTCATCAGTCAAACCTTTAATGAAGTTTCTTTGCTTGTGGTTGGAGGCTTTTTGGTGGGAAAAAAATTTGTTTCGATCGCCATCTGTGATCCACATTTGTTTGGCCCGTTGGTGCCACATGGTATTTTCTACGTCCAGCCAACAATCAAGAGCTTTACGGACCTCCTGAATTCAGTCAGGGTGTTTTTGTGGGTGGTGATCAAGCGCTTGCAATTCCTGTTCCAACCGTGCTATTTGGCGGCTGACGTGGCCAAATTCCAATTTGTTCCACGATGTTAAGCGGGCTTGGAAACTGTCAAGGCAGTTTGTGATTGGTGTACCCTCTGTTTTATATAGCCCTTCCATCCATGCTTCTTGGACGACTTCAGCACAGCAAGGATCCTTTAACCACATTGCTTCAAAGCGGAATGGGTGTTGTGGTTTAGGTTGTCGACGCCGTATTGAAGGAAGATTGACAATAAGCATTGAGTGATCCGAGGCGGATGTGGACACATGCTGTACGATGGTGTTTTGGAAGAGTCACTTCCATGTCATTGTGGCAAGTGCTCGGTCTAAGCGAATGTAGGTTCGACCGTCAATAGGATGATTTCGAGACCAAGTAAATGGAGAGCCAGTATAGCCCAAGTCTGTGAAGCCACAGTGATGGATCACTTTGCGAAATCGGTCCATTTGTTGAGTTGGCCACAAACGCCCTCCACTCTTTTCTGTTTGGCTGATGATCTCATTATAGTAATCGAGACACAGCCATGGGAGATCATTTGAGTGTTTTAAAGACTCAAGTAAGGTCCAAGTTTCCTCCCTTCTGCTCGTATTAGGTTGTTCATAGAACCTGGTTAGCCTCCATTTCAAACCTGTGTCATTACAAAAGATATGGGCATCAATAAACCATCGTGAGAAATTTTGGACATGTACCTGTGTATTGGGTTTCCATAGAAGAGCCAGGCCACCACTGAGGCCATTGCTGGAAACTACAAGTCATTGGTTATAATCCTAGTTCTGTTTCATGCCATTCAGTTGTTCAGTGATGAGTTTTGTCTTCATTAAGAAAACACAGATGGGAGTTGTGCGCACCCAAAACTGAAACCCGTTGGACTAGGCCTCACTTGGGCTCACAACTTACTTGTATAGTGGGTTTGGATTTCCTACACTGGGTCGTTCTAAACGCCAAGGCTCAATGGAATCACTTTCCTCTCCTCGGGGGTCTGAACCACCTCCTCACTCTGTTTTCTCTCTGTTTACACTCTTCCTTCCGTCAATTCTCCAACCCTTGTCTTCTCAAAACTTCTTGTATTTATAGTCCATAGAATAGTGGAGAGGTCATAATTATTTGCCAGTAAGTGCAACCGGCGGTCCAGTATTATCGATCGTAAGTGGGTGGTTAGGTGGGCATGGGAAGCGGTGAGGGTGGCGTTGGAACTTGGTTCCCACCTCCACGATAGTTCTCGGCAGCGGTGCCTCTCCGGGGCACGGCCGGGTAAGTACAGGGCAGGGTGTCCCGCGAGCCGTATATTTATCACTGCTCGGGAAGGTGTTTGCTGAGAAACGACGAAAAGGCAAAGCTTGGGCCTGTAGCATGCGTGGCTCGGGGGTGGGCCGTTAGGTAGAGGGAGACCGACCTCATGGGCCATACACCCAGGCTAGGGTCCAAGGCCCACTATGGGCCATGGTGCGGGGGCCGTACAATAGCCCCCCCTTGATTCGCTCCCCATTCCCGGGGGTGAATCAAGGATCACGAGGGGTAAATGCCCGTCGGGGAAGTCGAAGGGTCAGTGCCCGGCCATTGATGGGCGCATTAATGCGTGTCTCAAAAGACGCGTTTGGAATTGATTGACGGCCTATCCGCCATCATTGTCTGACGGTTCGTGAACCGAGGCGTTGCGCGTGTGGCAGTTGAAGCGGCGGTCCGCGTGGTTTCCTTCCATTGGATCATTAAATGCCTCTCATTCTACTCCCCACGCCTATAAATAATCCCTCTAGTCACTGACTCTCATTTTCGCATTCCTCACCTTTCAGTATCCTACTCTGCCGAGCATCCCTCTTTCGTGGTTCATCTACTGGCCCAGAACACACTTCCTCCTTAGAGCCCACAGTAAGTTCCTTTCCCTCTTCTTGCTTTTTCAGTTTAGCCATTTCAGTCTATTCTTTGATAATCATAGCATTTCTTTTCCCTTTTATTAAAAACACTCGTTTTGGAAAAAACATGAGTTACTCTTACCTCCTTTCTTCCGAGCATGCTTTGGCTAGATTTAGGGAAGCATATAATGTTCCTAGTGACGTAGATATTGCCTACTGCAATATGGGCGATATTGACATCCAGAGGCGCCGTGGTGAAAGCACGGTGTTCTTTCCCTTGATGGCCATTCTAGAGGGTGGGCTTAGGTTCCCGGTTGACCCTCTAATTCTTAGTACCCTTAGATTTTACGGCCTTTGTCCCGACCAACTCCCTCCCAACTTTTACCGGGTAGTGAGTTGCGTGAGTAGGCTGAACCAGTTGTACGGGTTGCAACTAAATCACTATGACATTAATCAGATGTATAGTCTGTGCGGCAATATCGAGTCTGACTATTATATAAAGACTAGGGATGTGAGGGTACGGCTTATTTCATGCCTACCAGATTCAAATCGTAACTCAGCTAAAGATTTCATTCGGGTGAGCGGCAATTGGTTTGCCGAGGAGATCCCCTATGCGTTTTCGCCGCGCGACGTTGGTCGGTGACTAGCCTTTATTTACTTTGGTCTCTTTTGATTTCGGTCCGGTTATGTAATTGTTAACCCTTATTTCCTTTGTGCAGAGAGCAAAAGATTCAAGCCGGACATCAGAGTGGTACATGTTCGGGACCTGAACTTTGTGCTCAGGTCGAAAATCTTCATACACACGGACGGACAACTCCGAGCGTCCCACCTCATCCTCGGTGTCAATCCCGTCTACTCAACTTGGCAGGCGTTCAGCCAAGCTTTGCTAGTTGACAGCCCTCTCCTCTCATATATCGACGTCCGGCACGCAAACTTCTTCCCCCCAAGGCTAACTGTAGGCGAGGCACGTGATCTCGGTCCCCGGTACATTTGTTCAGACGAGCGACAGCCCATCCGTGACGAATCAGCCGAGCGCGTATCTGCCGAGCGTAGGAGACGCGCCCACGAGCAAATCCAGCAAGAAGCTCCTGCTCAGCCCGAGAGAACCGTAGAGCCCGAGGCTCCTGTTCGGGAAGGGGAGGGTGCAGCCGCAGAACCGACTGACTCTTCTGAAACAGGATCCGATCAAGGCAACGCCATGGTGGCTAGGAGGAAGATGACGATAGACCGCTTTGTCCCGAGTGCCCGGCCTGCCGTGCAGCAACAACAAACCCCCGGCCAAGATGCTTCGCCTCCCGCTGTCCCATCAACCCGAGTTCGAAAAAGGCCGCGCACAACCGATCAGACTCAGACGGGCTCGGGCAACGTGCCCCCCCGACCCTCGGCCGGTATTGTCATCCGGGAACCGGTAGCGCAAACCGGGATAGACCTGGCGTCTACTTCCCGGGCTCCGGCAGCATGGCGACCCTCCTTCCAACTTGGCGGCGAGCCTCTTCCATCGACGGCCAGTGCCCGAGTATGGGACAAAGGTTATGGTGGCCGTGTGGCGCAGAGTCTGGCGCGCGGCATCCTCTTGCCCGAGGACTTGCACGCCTTTACAGAATTGACGGATGAGTCTTTGGGGAGGCGTTTGCAGTGGCACACCATAGCGGTAACTGTTTCACTTTTCTTTACGATTCTCGGTTTCCCATTTGCTTATGTACGTGTACTTTCCATTTTACCTTACAAAGTGAATATTGTGTGGTCAGGCTGCGCAAATGTCGTACGTTGTGGACGGGAGGATGAAGGAGCTGGCCGAGGACGTTGAGCGGGAGAAGGCTCTGAAGGATGTCGCCGAGGCCACGGCGAAGGAGAAGTCAAAAATTGCCGAGGAGGCAAAGAATAAAATTGCTACAGCCGTAAAGGCCCAGGCTCTTGCCGAAACGAAGTCTGAGGAACTGGAACTGCAACTGGGAGGCACCGAGCTTAAATTGGCGGAGGCTCAGAGCTTGAATACCATGCTGGAAGGACAATTGGCCGACTCGAAGGCGGCGCTGGAGGCTTGTGAAAACAAGTGGTATAACGAGGGGTTCGCGGATGCCGAGAATTCGGCGGAACCGATCATTCGCCAGGCCCACAGGCTCGGATATGAGGAGGGTTGGTTCGCTGCTCTTCAAGCCTTGGGGATTTGCGAGGAGCAAGATCCCTTTCCCGAGCATCCCCCACACCGAGAATCCTGCGCCCCTTGTTATTGACGAAGAAGAGACCTCCAGCATGAGGGAACTGGTGAACGCCATTGATTCTCATGCAGTGCCGACCGACATGGAGGGGACCAGCCACCCCCATGTTGGGGACCGAACCGGGGAGGACATCCAGCCGCCAACTCCTTACGCCGACCAACACTCTCAAGAGGACGCATCCTCCGCTCACGCGGCGGATATCTAAAGTTGAAAGCCAGCCCTTCTTTATTTTTCCTTCTTTTGAGAATTTAAATGAGCGGAATTGCCTATGTCACCGGGTTGTGGTGACGGGATAATTTGTTTATGTTGTCTTTTCTTTATTTCGAGTTGCCGGGTTTTGGCAACAAAACGTTAATTTAAGTTTTATGCTTTAATATGAATGCTTTATCGTGTTGCTCTTTCGTATTGACCGAGTAATGAACTCTTGTTGGTTGCCTCTTTATTGTGATGTGTCCGACCATGGTAAGGCTTCCACATGCTCGGTGATAGTGATCTAACCGAGGGTCAGGCTTTTCTCTTAGGATGAAATGACTAAGGTTTTCACGTGCTCGGTGATAGGATCGAACCGAGGGTCAGGCTTCTGTCCTTAGAGTTAATCGTTCAGGTTTCCACCTGCTCGGTGATAGGATCGAACCGAGGGTCAGGCTTCTGTCCTTAGAGTGAATCGTTCAGGTTTCCACCTGCTCGGTGATAGGATCGAACCGAGGGTCAGGCTTTTGTCCTCAGAGTGAATCGTTCAGGTTTCCACCTGCTCGGTGATAGGATCGAACCGAGGATCAGGCTTCTGTCCTTGGAACAAAAAGGCTAAGGTTTCCACCTGCTCGGTGATTAGGATCGAACCGAGAGTCAGGTTTCTGTCCTTAGAACGGGCCGTTAAGGTTTCCGCCTGCTCGGCGATAAATCGAACCGAGGATCAGGCTTCTGTCCTTAGAACAAATCGGCTAAGAATAAACATTGCTCGGTGACTGGGATCGAACCGAGAATTTGGGTTAGAACAGTGCGGATCTGCATGAAAAACATCATTAGTATAACTAACAAAACATATACAATAGGTTGCGGTTAATTTTATGCTCGGAGAATCGCCCATCAATGATAGTACTTCTTGAGATTATGGACGTTCCACGGTCGGGGCAGTTGTCTCTCGTCTAGGTCTTTCAAGAAGTAAGCCCCGGTGCCGGCCACAACTGTGACCCTGTAGGGTCCCTCCCATGTCTGTGCCAATTTCCTGGCACTAGTGTCCCGCATGTTGCCCACGGCTCTTCTGAGAACCAAATCCCCAGAGACAAACTCCCTCGTTCTCACGCCTCAGTTGTATCTCTGGGCGAGCTTCTGCTGATATTCTGCGAGCCGTATTGTCACCATCTCGCG
The DNA here is from genome assembly GCA_019022515.1 of Quercus aquifolioides. Lineage (NCBI taxonomy): Eukaryota > Viridiplantae > Streptophyta > Magnoliopsida > Fagales > Fagaceae > Quercus > Quercus aquifolioides. The sequence goes on along the minus strand of JAFHAW010000211.1, from coordinate 31,573 downwards.
GTACTCTTCCACCTTGTCCAAATATCCTACCATCATTTCGTCGTTTTGGGCGTGATCGAACCCCGCTACTCGCGCACTGCATAGATTCACCTCGGTAGGGATCACGGCTTCCGCTCTGTACGTGAGAGAGAAAGGGGTCTCCTCGGTGGACCGTCTAGGAGTGGTGCGGTATGCCCACAAGACTTTGGGAAGTTCCTCGGCCCAGTTTCCCTTCGCTCCCTCTAGCCTTTTCTTCAGCCCACTCACAATCACCTTATTCACGGCCTCGGCCTGACCGTTGCCCTGTGGGTAAGCGGGAGTTGAGTACCTGTTTTTGATGCCGAGACCACTGCAAAATTCTCGGAACGCCCGGCTGTCAAACTGTAGCCCGTTGTCCGATATGATAGTGTTCGGCACCCCGAACTTGGTGATGATATTTTTCCATACGAATTTCTTTACTTCCACATCTCGTATGTTGGCCAACGCTTCCGCCTCCGCCCACTTGGTAAAATAGTCGACGACCACCAAAACGAACTTTCGGCCGCCTGTCGCCCGAGGGAACGGGCCGATGATGTCCAGCCCCCATTGTGCAAAAGGCCAAGGACTGCTGATCGGGTTCAGGTGGCCCGCGGGCTGATGGATCAGAGGGGCATGCTTTTGACACTGCTCACACTTAAGCACATACTCGGCGGCGTCTTTCTGCATCTAAGGCCACCAAAACCCCTGAGTCATCACTCGGTGCGCCAATGAACGTCCCCCGACATGGCCGCCGCACACCCCAGGGTGGAGCTCCGCCAAGAGCTCGCCCACCTTCTCCGGGCGTAAGCACAAGAGGTACGGCCCTCCGAAGGACCTTCGATACAAAGTCCGGTCTTCTGCCAACCAATACCGAGGAGCCATCCTACGGATCCTGATGCCCTTCTTTTCGTCACTCGGTAGTCGGTCGTCAGCCAGAAAGTCGATAATGGGGTCGATCCAGCACGGGGCAGGGGCTGTGATTGCCGTGACACTGATCCCTGTAGTTCCCGAGTCGCTCATTACCCTGATGCTCGGCTCCGAAATAAGCTCGACTTTGATTTGTCGTGGTATCTCCTCGGTTACTAACGACGCCAGCGTTGCTAGGGAGTCAGCGTGTCTGTTCTGTGTTCGGGCTATGTGGAAAACTTTCACCGTGTTGAAGCTGGCCATAACTAGCCTTGCTTGTTCTAGGTACGCTTTCATTCGAGGATCTCGGGCTTCAAAACTGCCCTGCACCTGATTAACCACCAGACGCGAATCCGAATATAGCTCAATCTCCCGAGCCCCCAGGCTCGAAGCTGCCCTCAGTCCGGCCAGAAAAGCCTCGTATTCTGCCTCGTTGTTGGATGCCCTGAAACCCAATCTAAACGAGTGTTCTAGTCGTATTCCTTCGGGGGTGATCATAACAACTCCTGAGCCGGCACCCGTGGAGCTCGACGCGCCGTCTACGAATACCTTCCACGGTCGAGCCTCCAGTTGGCAAACCATCTCCCCCTTCTCTCTAGGCGAAAACTCAGCGATAAAATCCGTAAGGACCTGGCCCTTTACCGAGCTTCGAGGTCTGTACCGTATGTCGAAGGAACCGAGTCGAGTCCCCCATTTGGCTATACGGCCCGTGAAATCCGATCTCTTTAATAACGACTGTAATGGGTACTCGGTTAGGACGTGTATGGTGTGAGCTTGGAAATAGTGCGGCAACTTCCTGGTGGCGTGTATCAGGGCTAATACGAGCTTCTCCAAGGGCAAGTATCTCGTCTCGGCGTCGACAAGAGTTTTGCTGATGTAGTACACGGGTTGCTGGATCCCTTTGTCCCTCAGTAGCACAGCACTCACGGCGTGCTCGGATACCGCCAGATACATGAATAAATCCTCACCTGCCTCCGGTGCCGCAAGCATGGGCGCTCGCGCCAAATAAATCTTCAGATCCACAAAGGCCTCTTCGCACTCCTCGCTCCACCGAAATCCAGTCCATTTCTTCAGCAGTTGGTAGAATGGTCGGCAGCGATCTGCGAATTTTGAGATGAACCGGTTAAGGGCGGCCAGCATCCCAGTTAGTATTTGCACTTCCTTCGGGTTGCTCGGTGGCTTCAGTCTTCTCACAGCTTCTATCTGGTCGGGGTTGACCTTAATTCCCCGTGTACTGATCAGGTACCCCAAGAACTTCCCGGCCCCGACGCCAAACGCACACTTCTCCGCATTAAGGCGCAACTTGTGCCGTTGGAGAACCTCGAAAACCGCCTGGAGGTCCCCCATATGCAGGGCTTCCTGTTTGCTCTTAACCACCATGTCGTCGATGTACAACTCGACCGTGCGCCCTATCTTGTCTCGGAACATTCTTGTCATCATTTGTTGGTAGGTGGCCCCGGCGTTCTTCAGTCCGAAGGGCATCCTCGTGTAGTGGTAATTTGCCTCCGGGGAGATGAACGCCGTTTTTTCTTGATCCTCGGGCGCCAGGGCGATCTGGTGATACCCTTGGAAAGCGTCCAGAAAGCTCATCCTCGGGTGCCCACACATGGCGTCCACCTGCTGATCAATCTTTGGCATGGGAAAAGGGTCTTTCGGGCAGGCTCTGTTCAGATCGGTGAAATCGACGCAGACCCTCCACTTGCCGTTCTTCTTCTTCACTACCACGATGTTCGCCAACCAATCCGGGAAGAAGATTTCCCGAATCACCCCTGCCTCCTTCAATCTTTGAACTTCCACTTTTACTGCCTCGGAGTGCTCCCAGGCTGATCTCCTCGGCCTCTGCTTTTTAGGGGCGAATGAGGGGTCAACTCCAAGTTTATGCATGATGAATTCGAGATCCACCCCGGGCACCTCGTATGGACTCCATGCAAATACGTCCACATTCTGTATTAGGAGTAGCAACATCTCTACTTTTTCCCGGTCCCCCATGCTCTCCCCTATTTGGAAGTACTTGTCCGTATCCGGAAACACCTTTACCTTGAGCATGTTCTCGGCGCGCGCGACCTCCTTCTCTGGCGGGCCCTGTAATTGCTATAAAGGCGTCCCCGACGACGAACATTTGGGGTCGGCCTGATCCTTCTGGTCGGTTTGCTCATTCTTCCAATCGACCATGGCGATCAAACATTGCCTGGCCGCCTGCTGACTTCCTTGTATCACCGTGACACCATAATCAGTATGAAACTTGACCCTCATGTGCAGAGTGGACGGGACAGCCCCCATTGCATGTATCCATGGCCTTCCTAGAATCACCATGTAGGGGGAGTATGAGGTAACTACGAAGAAGCTTACCATCACCTCCCTGCCCCCCATGTTCACAGGCAGAGAGATTTGCCCCTCGGGCGCCACCATTTTCCCATCGAACCCAACCAGGGGAGTGTTGTACTTCGACAGATCCTCATTCCTCAACCCGAGCCCCCTGAATAGGTCCGGGTACATAACATCCGCTCCGCTTCCCTGGTCTATCATTATTCTCTTCACAACGAAGCCGCCAATCCTTGCCGTGACTATCAATGCGTCGTCGTGCGGCTGAATGGTTCCTTCCAAATCACTGTCGTCGAAAGAGATCGGCTCTCGGGTAGGTCTGATCTTCTTCGCGGGAGGCGGCACGCCCGTACTCCCCTTTACCGATATCACTGTCAACACCTCCTTCCCTTTTGCCATTGAAATGCCCCTCGGGGCGACGTGGATAACATCAATTATCCTAAGAGGGGGCGGAAGGGGATTCCCTCTGTGTGGGGCGCCATGCCCTGTTCCTCGATCCCCGACATCCGTCACAAAATCCTTGAGGTGTCCTGCCTTAGCCAACTGCCCGAGATGGTCCCTTAACACTCGGCACTGCTCGGTAGTATGCCCCCGGTCTTTGTGGTAGGTGTAGTATAGGTTCTGATTCCTCCTAGAGGGGTCGCCAGCCATCCGGTTCGGCCATCTGAAGTACGGCTCGTGCTTGATCTTATCCACAATTTTATGCACGGGCTCCTTGAACGTCACGTTCACCTCCCCTGCCGGCGCTACTGGCTCTTGAATCCTCAAATTTCCCCGTGCCCTCTGTTGAAAACCGCTCAGCCGAGGACGATCTGCCACCTGTGCCTTGCCTTTGCTTTGTATTCTATCATCTTCCAACCGCTTGTACTCCTCAATGCGCCTCATCAGCTGCCTCATGTCCTCGGGAGGTTTCTTAGTTAATGATTCCCTCAACCCCGACTCGTCAGGCAATCCCATTCTGAAAGTGCTCGCTGCAATCTTCTCGTTCCCTCCGCCAATCTCGTTGTAGAGCTCCTAGTATCGGCTAGCGTAATCACGGAAGGTTTCCCCTGCCCTCATCTTCATAGACAGCAGCGCGTCCACCGGTTGCTGTTCCCGACTGCACGTCACGAAACGGGAACCGAACTCCTGTATTAGCTCGACGAAACTGTGAATGGAGCCCTTGCGCAACCCGTTGAACCACCTTAAGGCCGTGGGACCAAGGCTGGAGGGAAAAACCTTGCACATCAGAGCGTCATTGCGGGTATGCAAAGACATCATCTGGATATAGTGGCTGACATGTTCCACGGGGTCCGTTTTCCCACCATACGAATTGAACGGCGGGCGCGTAAATCTGTCCGGCATCGGCGCTCGCTCAATATCTGATGAGAATGGTGACCGAGCCGCCCTGCGCAATGCACGGCTCATAACATCCATGGCCGCATTCCTCGGCCGTCCCTCTAGAGAGTCCGAGCCCCGATTCCCGTATTCCCGCGACCGAGAGCGATTTCGTCGCCGGTGAGATTCTGCTGAATGGGAGCGGTCTCGGCGGCGACAGGACTCCCTCGAGTGCGAGCGCTCCCTGTGGTGGCGGGATCCTGATTGATTCGATCCCATCCCGCGTCTCTCTTCCTCAGCGTCTGGCCTTCTCTCTCGGTCGTCTTGATCGGCTCGGCGGCGCTCGTTTCGTGCTTCCAACTCCAGGTCTTGTACTAACCTCCGCAGCCGCTCAAGCTCTTCATCCCTGACGTCGGGCTGCCTATGCCGGGAAGCATGGGATACCGTTCTCCCCGTTTGATACGACCCTTCTCCAAGGCCGGACCGCTCTTCCAGTTGCTTGTAAGCCAGATCCTCGCGTCTCTTCTGCCTCTGTTCCCGCCAGGTGGAGCCCCTAGAAGACCCTGCCGAGCCACTCTCGGCGTTACCTCCAGACATCTTTCCTGTACACGAGTCTCGGCGGAACCACTGCTTAGTAGGAGTTCCCACAGACGGCGCCAATTGTGTGCACCCAAAACTGAAACCCTTTGGGCTGGGCCTCACTTGGGCTCACAACTTACTTGTATAGTGGGTTAGGATTTCCTACACTGGGTCGTTCTAAACGCCAAGGCTCAATGGAATCACTTTCCTCTCCTCGGGGGTCTGAACCACCTCCTCACTCTGTTTTCTCTCTGTTTACACTCTTCCTTCCGTCAATTCTCCAACCCTTGTCTTCTCAAAACTTCTTGTATTTATAGTCCATAGATTAGTGGAGAGGTCATAATTATTTGCCAGTAAGTGCAACCGGCGGTCCAGTATTATCGATCGTAAGTGGGTGGTTAGGTGGGCGTGGGAAGCGGTGAGGGTGGCGTTGGAACTTGGTTCCCACCTCCACGATAGTTCTCGGCAGCGGTGCCTCTCCGAGGCACGGCCGGGTAGGTACTGGCCCGGGGGTGGGCCGTTAGGTAGAGGGAGACCGGCCTCATGGGCCATACACCCAGGCCAGGGTCCAAGGCCCACTATGGGCCATGGTGCGGGGGCCGTACAGGAGCTTTTTTTTTTAGTGCTCTCTTGAGAGCATTAACTGGTCGGGGGTTCCCAAGCTTCTGACAGTTTCAGCTTATAACACTCATTGTGTCCGGTGGTGCTGTATAGCAGCCACTGCCAATCCCAAGTTGTCTGCCATAAGTTTACCTAAAACCTTTGTTTCATCGTCCAGTCGCTTTTGCTTCTTGTTTGTAAGAATGGCAATATGTGGTTCAGTGTCTTCATATTTACGTTTTGGGCCTAGCACTTGTTCAATTGTTTCAGAGGAGTCCATTGCATGGGCTGGTGGCCCAAGTCTACGCCATGTACCAATTTTCGGGCCCACTAAAGACTCAGTGTTGTGGCTTGGGTGAATGTTGGCAGTGTGATGTGACTCTGAGATGTGTGGTTCTGGTGTCATGGAGGTAAGGTTTTGTGTCCCCACCGAGGTAGTTGTGTCCTTTTGTGGAGTAGTTGACTTGGAGGTCTCAGATATGGAAGTATTTTCAAGGACACGTGTGTGGGATTTTGTCAGTTGCATGGGGTTTGTATTTGGAAAGTAATTTAAGTCTTGGTCAATTTCCGTGATATGCACACGGAAAAGATCGTGGTTTGATAGTATTTCCTTATTTGTGGGAGTAGGTTTAGGAAGTGTTGCTGAAGTCACGCTAGAGTAAGGACCAACATTATGTAGTGCACCAATAAAATTTAATAAATATTATTTTTTTGGGCTAATTACAAATTATCCACTAGTGGTTTGTCTTGAATTTAATTTGTCTAACTGTAGTTTAAAGTTGACACTTTGCCCACTTGAGCTTAGCTCTATTAGGCTTCCGTAAACCACCTCTCCATATTTGTCGTTAAAAACACATTTTAATTCAAAAACATAACATCAAATGAATCAAAAGGCTAGGGTTATGAACATTATGAAATTTCAAAGGTATAGAACATTTGAACCCAAAGTACCTACGGTAAGAGAATTCCAATGTTAGATATAGGTTGGAAATTTTTCAAAGAACAAGAATGTTTAACACCAATGAGCCTAGATCTATCTTTTACATATAAAAAGCCCTAAAAATTCCAAGACTTCTAGCAGATAAGGCCTATAAGACCAACTGCATCAGTCTATGCAAAATTTTCTGTCTATTTTAGCATAAGAGCCCACTTTTTCTATTTTACACAGCCACTTATCCAAAACTCTCACATCAGTTTATCTATTATACACCATCTTTTCTTTAAATAATCATTTTATATTCTTTTTTTAATTATTTCAACAACCCACACGATATTAGGAAAAAAAAAACCCCAGTTTTATTATTTCTCTCTTTTCTTTTTCGAACACTCCTCTCTCTCTCCCTCTCTCTCTCTCTCTCTCTCTCTCTCTCATCGTGAATTTTCTTTCTTTTTCTTCTTCCTCTCATCTTTCTTCACCGGTCAAGTTTTCTTCTTTCTCCCTTTTCTTCACTGGAAATCTACAAAAACAAACCGGAAAACTCCATAAACAAACCAAACAACTTCACTTCAACATAAACCCATGTCAATCTAAGTCCATTTTAAGCATTTTTAGACGAATCTGAGGTTTGACTCTTCACTTTCTCTCTCATGGCAGCAGGGAACACTCCAACGGAGCCTCCATGGTAGCGCGCGGCAACGGCAACATCAGCTTGGGGTTGGGGTTGATTTAGGTTTTTAGAATCGGTTTTTTGGTGGGGTTTTTTTTTTTTTTTCAGTTGATTTTTAGTTGGATCTGGTAGGGGTAGCAAGGCAGATGCAGTGGTAGCAGCAAGGTAGAGCGGCGGTATCAACGGTGGTAGATCCGACTAATTTCCATTGGGTTTTTCATGTGGGGTTTTCAATGGGTTTGGCTTGATTTTGAGTTGGATTTTTTGATGGTTTGGTTTGGTTTGGTTTGATGTTGATTTTGGGTCAATTTTGTGGTGGATTATAAACCGTTGAAATGGGTTGCAATGGTGATGGTTGGGTTGTGCCGAGTTGGTGGTTGGATATTTGTCTTCTTCTTCTTTGCTGAGTTGTTGTGGCCGTCAGGAAAGAGAGGGAACCCGAATGGTGAGAGAGAAAAAAAAATGAATAAATTATTGTTATACAAAGCTACAGTAACCGTGCATATTTACACGGTTAATGTAGCAAATGTGTAAATATGCACATTTTTACACCCACTGATGTGGGTAGTTTTGGAGGAAAATTGTGCAAATTTTGACACTTTTTTGTATTTTAGAGAGACTAGTGCGAATGCTCTAAGGGTAATATCGAATTAGGCAAAAGAACAAGTGATAGAGAGAGAAACAACAACGGCTTCTTGTGCGTGCTGCGGTACCTATCTCAATGAAAATTTGTTCTAAATTCGCTCTAATGTTCCTTGTACTGTCTGTATTGCCGTTGGTGTAATTGGTAATTAAGTACTTAAGTTTGAGTGAGAGTTGAGAAAAGTGGGGACTAATAAAGAGGCTCCTCAGATATATTGCCTTTAGTAACGTACAAAGAATGAAAAAGAGAGATACATTGGGAGAGGGGTGATGGATTTCTTCGAAGAAAGGCAGAAAGAAAGAAATAAGCTTACTATAAACTTTATCTTTCATTTTATTTACTTCTATTTTTATTATTAAAGTGCTTTTTAATTATTTTACAGAAAAAGGGAAAGAGGGATAATAATTTGGTTTGGGTTTGGAAGAGGGGTGGGATTTGTATGAAATTTCGCAATGTTCATAACTCTAGTTTTTTGATCCATATGTTGTTATGTTTTCAAATTAAAACGTGTTCTTTAACCGAAAATAGAGAGGTGAGTTACAGAAGCCTAATGGAGTTAAACTCAAGTGGGCAAAGTATCAACTTTTAAATCATAGGTAAGTAATTCATATTAATTCGGGTCAAACTATAGGTGGATAATCTGTAATTTACCCTTAATTTTTTGTCTATTTTATTTTTTGTTGGTATAAATATGAAAATTGATAATTATAGTAGTTACTCATATTTAATAGGTATTTACTATAATTGTATTTGTATATAAACTAGTAAAAAAAACTAGTTATTCTATCATTTAAAGAAAATCTAATAAGCCAAGAGTATAATGTAAGGTTTAAATATATAGTAGAATTTAAATTTAATTAAAAAAAATTTAAAAACTAGCTTATAGCCCTTACATATACATATGTACAATTAAGAACAATTATATATTAAAAATTTTACATTTTTTCTCAAAAAAAATTACACACAAATATGATATTTTAATCTAATAGAAGTTTAATAAATTTCATATAAATATAATTGATACAAAATTAGAATATAATTTAAATGACACTTGGTATGAAAAGTGAAGGGTGCATACATTTAAAATCTAAAGATACATGACATCAAATTATATGGAAATTAGGTCATTAGGTACAAAATTATTCCTCTTATACCTAATATTGCAATATCTCAATCTGCAATTTATTTATTGTATAAAGGAGGGGTTGCTGTTTAAAATGAAAAGTAATTTTGTCTCCAAATACTTTAATTCCTAAAAATAATAATTTTGATCTCTGCGCTTTTTTCAGTACCCTTGGTACCTTATGTAGATCAGATTGTGAGTATAACCGGTGCTAAGTAGACGAATGGTAGAAAATAGTTAACATTAGAATGTTTTCAATTTTCTAAACTCTCAGCATAGAAAATGGTTTTCATAAAAAATTATATTGAACCAAACATAACCTATTGATAGACTAGTTTCTCGTTTGGTAGAGCTGAATATAACATGCCATAAGAGTTGGCAAAGTCTTGCATAAAAAGTCGGTGGACTCAATAGTTCCTCTAGGCAATAGTTGGAGTGAATTCCTCTTCTTGTGTTAATTAAACTCTGTGTTAGTGCTATGTGTAGCTTCTCCATACTTTTTTTTTTTTTTTTGACAAACAAGCTACTCAGGCCTTTTTGAATATTTGACTACTCCTTCAAGTGTATGCAGTCTCCTCATCTTACACACACTAGATTATTATAGGGAGGAATCTCGTGACCCATGAAAGTGGCTCTAAAATGTTGATAAGAGGTTTTCAATCCAAGATCTCATAAATATCTTAAATTTGATTAAAAATGTGTCTCTTGTCCATTGTAAATTTGATTTATAGCAGTAAAAATTTCCTTTATAAGCAACCAAATGCTCGCCATATTCTTCATCACAAAATCTTAGAACCATCTTTTGCTTCTAAATATGATACCATCTCTTTTTCTAAAAATGCTTCTCCTCCTAGCCATATTGGCACTTATGAACATGCCTACTGCATATGAGGCTAGGAGGCTTCCAGAGAAAAATAAGTTGCTGGGGCCACTGCAAATGCAAGGCTTCCAAGTAACTCCAACATCTGGGATCATGTCCAATCCTCCCACCACCCCCAGCAACACTCCTCCTTCAAAGACCAGCCAAAAGGCCTTCACCAATGATCACGTTGAACACCAACAACTTTTTAAGGTTCCTATCACGCCATCTGCTCCAAACCCGAGCACCTATATCCCATCTCCAACAAGCACTTTGACGAGTGAATACGCTGCACTGCAGAACAGTCTTCCTCCTACCCCTATGCCCTAAGAAGGAACCTCCATCCCCTAGTCCTAATGAATATATACGTGTGTGTGTGTGTGTGTTTGTGTGTCTTCCTTCTTATCTTTATCAATAAGAATTTTGTTGGCTCAACAAATATTGTATGGATTATATATGTATGCCTTTGATAATGTGAATTTGAGTTTCTCTGATTCTCAGCTGATGAATATGTATATGCTTTGAAATTATATGTTTGTATTGCTGATTTAGAGAAATGGTTATTCTTTGGAGTTGGTTTACATAAGCTTTTGGAAAAATATATTAATTTTTGGTTGTGTTGCTGCTGCAGTGCACGGTAATTGGAAATGCTGATAAGTGGTAATTCACCATGAGAATATTATTCAGTTTTGCTTAATTACACAGGCAGCAATACAAATCACATATTTATAGGCTCCTTTAGACAATTCTAGAGTCATTCTAGATAACTGATGATCAGACACTTAAACTGCATCTAGACATAGAATAGGCTCAGATTCAACAAAGTTCATGAAAGTGCATTACATATGTATGGTTAGCCGCATAACCCATCACACGTCAGTGAAAGAAACACCCAGCGGTTCAACAATCTTCTTTCTGTTTCTAAAGAGACAAGCCGTGGCCAACAAGTCAAACACACAAAATGGTGTTCTAACAGTCACGTTGCAAATGGTTGCACAATTCTCATTATTAAATAAATTAGATGCTCTCTCATATTGTTCATCATCAAAATTTCTGAACCCTCTTTTCCAAATATGCTACCATCTATTTCACTAAAAATGCTTCTCCTATCCACAGTGGCGCTTTTTCTTATGAGCATATATGCCTAATACATATGAAGGCTAGGAGAATCCTCCATGGAGAAGAACAAAATCTGATGACGAAAAACAAGTTGTTGTTAGGGTCACGGCAAGTGCAAGGCCAAGTCCCTACAAATGCCAACTGTCGGCGACACCCCTCCTTCAACTTTCAGCCCAAAGGCCTTTGCCAGTGCAGTGATCACATTAACGTCCTTTCTTCACTGGGCAGAGAAGCAGCGGAATGCAATATCCTCCTCATGTTCAGGTGCCCCCATCTGCACCCAATCTAGGCATCCCTATTCCCAGTTCAACATTGAGAGGAAGGAAGAATCCTCCATATAGCTGCATGGGACTTGTTATGTCCCTCCACCCAATCATCCAGGCACCCATATCCCAGCTTCAACAACTAAAGAGTCAATAATGCTCTCTTGGGAATATACACAAATGTTCAAATCTGTGAGAGACAAAGGCAATCATATAATACAAGAAATTACACAACAATTTGCATAATTTTACGGAGTTTAAGTGATTTCATCATTTTTCTTTTTGAAACAACACATCAAACCCTAACCTAAAACAACAATATTTATATTTCACACAACATATCCACAATAGGCTAAAAACGAGTCAAATATATATATATATAAGAATTTTGTTACGTAGTTGAATTAATATGTTGTATGGATTACATATTTACGTTTTTGATTATATGAGTTTGCGTTTATCTTGAATTTTTAGCTGTTGGGTCTATGTGCTTTGAAATTGTATGCGGCGCATCACCAATCACAATGTCAGTGAAAGAAACACCAAAAGATCGATCACCTAAGAATTTAAGAAAAAACTAAAAGAAAAGAAATAAAAATGACAGAGAACTTTTGTTTGTCTTTTAACGTGGAAAATTGTAAATGATGGGAAAAAATTGTAAATTCATGTGGGTCTACAATTCCACCACTCACAAGTCGTCATGTGAATAAATTGTAACGAAGTTATGAAAATAGTTGGGTACTAGACTTACTCCTCTCTAGGTGATTTAAGAATCTTCTTTTTCTATTCCTAAAGCGGCGAGCTGTGACACAGGGTCCCAAAAAGTCTGTCAACCAAGATCCTACAAGTAAAAAATATTACATATAATTTGAACTGAAATCATGTCTTCAACTCTTGATTTCAGTTCAAAAAATATGTGCGTAACAATATGTATGTAACCTGTAACAAATAATACCCAAATTCAACTACCGAGCTTAGAGTTTCCATTCCATTCTAATGCCTTGAAAACCTTTCCATCAATAAATCAATTAGTATGAATTAACCAAACTATTGTTCCATCAATAAATCAATCAGTATGAATTAACCAAACAATTTCAATTAAAACAGAAACTGAAAATTTTCATGAATACAGATCCACAACAATACCATAAAACCCATATGCAACTCAGATTTAATTAGGCAGAACAAGTACGATTATTAAAAGAGTAACGATATAAACACAAAATATTTTACAATAACTTTAACAACAATTGAGTTGATATATAAGCTTTTACCTAATCTAATTTGCACTCATCGCTGATATCATTCTCTTACTCATTACTAACAATATACGTCATCCGGATATGAAATTTATTATCATTTTTTTTTTTTGTGTTTATGTACTTTCACCTATAAAAATTTTTAGGATGATCTTGAGGTTAGGTATCTGAGTGTGTCCAAGGACAAGGGATCGGGGATAGAATATATAATCATATATATGTTTATTTACATGGGTACGTAGGGTCAGAGAGAATGGTACGGGCTGCGCCTTTTAAAGCTGATTCCTTTTGGGTTCACGTGCATGGAACCAAAGTCGAGCCCACTTGATTTCAAAGCTCTCCAATGAGCTTGTAAAAGAGAGTATGATTTTAGAGCATTCTCATTAGGTGTGCCAAATGTCAAATATTTGGCATTTAGCACATCAAATATTATTGTTCACGCCTTATCAGATGTTCCAAATGTTCTATAATTTTGGAACGTGCTACAGTACCGTTTCATATTAATTTTTTATTCAATCTTTTCTCTCTCCTCTCAATATTTAATCCAACGTTTTCTCTCTCTTCTCACTGATTTCTCTCTCCAACCCGTGTTCTCTCTCTCTTTCTTCTTCAGATCACCCTTCCTCATCCTCAAATCAACGGTACGGCGGCCTCACCGATCAAGCCGCCGATCACCGATCACCGATCACCAATCAAGCTACCGCCATCGCTTCTCGTTTGAAGACTCCATCGCCGCCGATCTAAAGACGCCATCGTTCTACATCTCTGTCGAGCATTCTCATCACCCTCTCGCCACGCTGATGTCGCAATCGCCGATGTCACAATCGCTGATGTCGCCACGCCGATCTCGGGTTTGTGGGTTTATGCTGGTGGATATGGGTTTGTGCCGTTGGTGGATGTGGGTTTGTGCTGGTGGTGGGTTTGGGATGTGGGTTTGTTTGGTTTGGTGGATGTGGGTTTGTGCCGATCTCTCTGGTAGTATTTTTTTTTTTTTTTTTTTTTTGAGGTGGCGTTGGTGGATGTGGGTTTGTGCCGGTGGTGGCTGTCAGTGTTGTTGCGGCAGTATAGGTTGTGCCGTTGATGTTGTTGTTGACGATGAGGATGAGAATGATAGGGAGAAATTTTACCGTTTGAAGTTTTTTTTTTAATGATATTTTAATGTGATGGATATATTATTTTAATGTATGAGATTGAAAAATAGAACACCTGATAAATGAGATGTTATAAAATGATGTGGTAAAATAGTAAAGTGGACTTTTGATGTGTCAAAATGATATTTTTTATAAAACAACTGATGAGAATTCTCTTAGCAACAAGCCTCTGGTAAATCCTCCTAGTTCAACTTTGGGAATCGTGTGCCACTAGGAGGAGAATGAGAGTTCGTGCTTCTATGTTTTAAAGTTGTGTTCGTGTTTTGCAAAAAAAAAAGTTGTGTTCGTGTTTTATAGAAGAGAGTGAAAAAAGAGTGTTGTCTGGGAACAAAAAGAAAAAGATGGTGTGGAAGAGTGAGCACTGTGAACATGCATAAAAATAAGGTAAAATATGTGTATAACAGTAAAGTCATTGATTTTATGCGGACATTCTGGCCTTTTGCCTTTCTCGGGCAAAATAATTGGCCTTATGCCCCTGTTTTGAAATTATATAGGGGCGTGCCCCTGTTTTGATACTCGACTACCCTAAGACCGAGTTACTTAAAATACTCGATCATTTCAGGGCCGAGTTATGTGCAGGTTCCTGCCACCCTAGTCGTCCAGCGTGGATTTTGGGCAATAAAATATTCCCGCGTAACTATTTAGAACTCGGCATTGGAAAAATCGAGTTATATGCAGAATATACTCCCCTTTTGAATGTAACGTCTCCCAAACAGTTCGTCTTCCTCCTTCCTCAATCCGTCTCCCAAACAGTTTGTCTCCCTCCTTCCTCAGTCCGATCAGTAGCCACCCTCAGTTCAACACATCTTCATCTTCAAGTTCTCTTATTTCTACCCGTACCCAAACCAAACCATTCAGTATACCCTTTCCGAACCTCAACCCAAACCCACATCCAAACCCACACCTTTCACTCTCACCATCGGCAAAGCTGAATCCAATCCATCTTCAGAGTTCAAGGATTAGAAACATATTAAGGTAATTTGTAATTGCCGAGCTCAGTTTTTTTTCCCTTTGCATTTAATCTGAGTTATGTTTTGCTTGTGCATGTACTCTGATTTGAGTGTGGGTGTGGCTTATTAAGTTTTTCTCTGTTAGAGTTATCTCTATTCATTATTATTGTTGCTGTTTTAGCTTTGCTGGGTTTGGTTTTGAATTGGGTTTTGGGTACGGGTGTTCATTTGGCAGGACAATGGTGTTCATTATTAGGGAAAATTGTTTTTTAATGCCCTGTATATCTACTGTCATTTCAGTCAGGTTTTGATGAATTATACTGACTTGTGAACGGAATTTTTGTATTATGTATCCAAAAGGTGTTTGTCATTGTAATTGATGTTTACTTTTCTCTTTTTCTGATTTTTGTTAAAGATAATATGGAAATTTGCTGGGTTCATTGGGATGTTCTGAGTAAGATTCACATTTACAGCCTTTCATGGGGTTTCAGATGTTGAATTGTTGTCCTTACTCTAATAATGCTAACTTTTAGCTGTCAAAAGAAAATATGAAATTATGCCAAGAGCCTTCTAGGTAAGGCATTGCCCGATTCTCCCAATGAATAGAACTTGGGCTCAAATTATTGGAAAAATTAATGTCAATTGTTTAAATTGTGCTTCTCTGCCATACTTTCAGTGAATGAATGCATATTAGACTTATGTGGTTGCACGTGTAAGAAATTTGCTGATTGGGAACATATGTTCAAAAGCTGAAATAGGACTTTTTAACATGTTTACAGAGATATTGAGTTGTAATCATAAGTCTGGAACTAGACTCTTACCTAAGCTTCTTTTCCCCCTTGGAACTGACCTAATTTATACATATTGTAAAACTCTACATTGGATTTAAATCATAGCTCTTTGTTTAATGTGTTTATCCATTGGTGATGTGATTATCCTGTGCTTAATTTTTTTAGTTTTCATAGAATTATTGTAATCCTACTCTATCATTTGGACTCATGAATTTCATAATATATTTAAGAAGGATTTGTTCCTAGTTCTGTTTTATGTTATGGTTTTTTGCTAGTACTAGAATCTCAAATTTTTTTGTTATATGGAATATGTTTGTGAAACCTTATCGACTCCAATGTATTTCAGAACATGGCATTCACGTAAGGCTACTACTCTAGAAAACAGACAGTATAGCCAACTATAGAGAAAATTATAAAAACTTGGAACAAATTAGATCGAACGAAGACTCTAAGCTCTGATTGCTATTTGGCTGTTAGATTTTTCTGTATTCAGATTTTTCTCTAAACTTGGAACAAAGTATATCGAACAAAGTATATGGAATATGTTGTATGAAAGGGGTCCCTCATTTTCCCCTTTCCCCTTTCCCCTTTCCCTTGGGACCAAAACTTAATAAATAAAAAAATAAAAGCGTGAATGTTTTACATTCCCACCATTTTGTAATTTTTTAAATATCCTTATCTTTTCAAATGTTGTTTTGTGTCGAAAGCTGCATTTTAGTTGTTTTGTTAGTTGTTTTGATACTTTCATAATTAATATGTAATAAGGTTAACTTATACTTTGAAACAAGTTCTATGTTTTTCACAAGTCCTAGCTGTATTGGAAATTACGAATGTTAATAATTGCAAGTCCAGCGAACTTTGTTAATGTCTGCTTGTGGTCAACGGTATATTAACATGATTGCATGCGTGTCAGATATGCAGCACCTGCAAAGTATGGAACCTGGACCTGCAAATGGTACACATTTGACGCGGCAGCCGGTGCATTGATCCACGGCACTGTGGGAGACACCTGTCGGTCAGGTACGTACTTGTTGTATAGAACTTTGGACGTGTCGAAATCATTTCATTTTCTTTTTGTAGGGTTCTTTGATTATTTGTAAATAGATGTTCGAAATGGTATCATGTCTATTTTGGTTTAGGCAGTTTATTTAATCAAAAGAGAAAATGGTATGAAGCATAAATAAGCGTGAATTTAAAAACACTCTTTCATCAACAACATCTAGTCTTATTTCCAGATAAATTGAAACTACTAATACTACAAAAAATATTAAACAATGAAAAGGTATATTCAAAGTCAGTAGATCTCACACAAACCCCACGTGGCTACACATAACATAAGACAACTGACTTTTGAATTCTAATTCTTATTATACTCCATTTGACATACTAAAGCACTGTGTTTATTCATTTCAAAACATAATGCCCATCACCTTATTGCTAATTTTAAACAATGCCATTGATCTTGAATTGATCCTATCTGCTATTGAGGTAGAGTGAACATATTGCAAAATTGATCATAATTAATCAGTTAGCATGTCCAAACACGATTAAAAAACCACAGGGGAGGAAGAAAAATATTAGGCAAGAATACTCCTTGCTCAAACACATGTGAATTCATTAGCTCAAGCAACGTGGATAGAAGTAGAACTACTCATATAAGAAATATTATATTAGTTATATATTACAGAGCTATATTTTTCATTATACTTAGTTGAAATAGATCCATCAAATTTTTAGGTTGCTTGAGTACAAATAATAAAAATTAAGCCTTAGTGCCAGCAAATATGGAAGTTTTTACCTCTTCAATCAAGGCCCAAATTATGATTTTTTTCCCCCCTTAAGAGAAGGCGTTCTTTGAATTTCTATTTAGGCACATCATTATAAACTACTAGAAGCTCTACTTCTTAAAAATTATGTAAACAATTTCTTTGTGAATAAAATGGTTAAAATGCATTTTAAGGATTTGTAATGATTTGCAAATCATTGGATTTGACAAGGTAAATTCAGGTGTCAAATCAAACAATAAAATATTTGAATGACTTTAATTATCAGAAAAAGTCAAAAACACGTGTCAAAATATTTTGCTATTGAAGTGCCATTGATTCACAGTAAGAATGTTGTCTTGCCTCTGCTGCTCTGGAAGTGGAGGGCACCGAGGCAGAATCAACAGCACATAGCTCATCCATAGACATACTTGTCGAAGCCTCTGTACTTTTAGAATCACTCAGGCTTGTTGAATCTATAAATCACTTTCGAGAAGGCTGCTTGATACTGCTGGCAGGTGCTAATGCTTGTCCTTTAATACTTCTCCAGTCTGTGCCCAACAAACTCTCCTGTGGCAATATGGCCAATTGAAGATGTACATTCTTTGAAACAAGAGTTTTGACAAAATAAATGAGGTAAAAGGTCAAACAGGATATTAAAAGGGACAACATTATATGAACAAGCGTTATGTAGAAATTTAAAAGGCAATTGAGAGAGATTAGAAAGGATGCTTCAATTTAACAGACGAAGGAAAAAAGAAACTGCTATCTGTTTCTTGCATATTATTATTATGTACCATTCTTATAGTTATTTCATGTGCACTATCCTAAGACAACGCTCTTTTGTGTGCAGGTAGTGCCAGGCGTGCTAAAGTGTAGACGCCGATCTTGGGAGTTACCCCGGCATGGGCTAGGCCCACGGATTGCCCATTACATAGCTGAGGCAGGTTTTGAAGGGTTATCGAAGGTTCCAAACATGGAAGTTGATCACGCATTGATCACAGCATTGGTTGAGCGTTGGCGTCCGGAGACGCATACCTTCCACTTACTGCATGGAGAGATGGGTATCACCTTACAAGACATTGAGGTGATGCTAGGGGTACCTGTTGATGGGTTGCCCATGACTGGGAGTGCCAAGGGGGATTGGCCTGCATTGTGTCGTGATTTACTGGGTCGTCGTCCTCCAGACCCAATACCGCATCCCCATGAAAACAAGTCTATCCTTGCTGGGGCGAGGGTAAGAGTCAGCTGGCTGAACGAACAGTTTAGAGCCCCCCTCGCTGTGGATGCTACTGACGAGGTAGTGCAGCAACACGCATGCTATCACATACTCGTGTTGTTGGGGTCCATTTTATTTATGGACAAGTCGGCAGATCGGGTGTCGGTGAGGCCTCCACTGTTCTTGAACCCGATCAGCAACGCAAAGAGGTACAGTTGGGGTAGTGGAGCATTAGCCTGGTTGTACAGGCACCTATGCAAGGCATCGGAGACGTCGGCGATGCAGATTGGAGGTGCGCTGATGTTGGTGCAGCTGTGGGCGTATTCAAGGTTCCCATTGATATGCCCTGTTACGAGGCCACCACAACCGCCGATGGATGCAGGTCCCCTCGCCTGTCGGTATGTTATTGGATTAGTTTGATTCAATTGTCATGGCATTTGTCATTCACCGTGCATGTCTCTATAGTTGACTTTAATAATAAATCCATTTTGTGAAACATATATTATGATGAAGTGAGATGAACCATATTGTAAGCACACTGTGCAACCTGAGCATAATTCACCTTCTACTTTTATTGACTAGTTACTAACAAACACACTCAGCGGGTCTTAAACCCACAAACTTACCCTCCACCATGATCTTACAAGGGAAGGAGGTGTCATTTGGGTTAGAGTTCGTTGGGCCAAAAATATGGCACCTACTTTTTTCAACTGACCTTCATATAGATGATCTAACAATAACAATAATAAGAATATCACAATTATAAGAACCCACTGGTTCTTTAGAGTTTAGACAATCTATGGTGATAATTGGCCTAACATTAATCAGAATTCCAGCACAACAAGAAACTGACCACACTATAAAAAGTATAGCTTTCACACACACACACACACCCAGATTATATATTGATAAAGGAATGCCAAGATTCAAGAATCGATTTATCTCAGCAGTAATTTAATAATAATAAAATAAAAAATAAATAAACAAAACTTGGTATATATGATACCAATGACAAAAACAAAGAAACCCCATTTCCAAAAATCAAGAACCCATTGATCTGAGTAGTAACAAAAAACCAAAACCTGGAAAATAAATATGATACCAATGACAAAAACAATCAAACCCCATTTCGAAAAACCAATATTCTGATCAAAGAATCATAGATCAACCATTTCAACCAACTAACATATAAATGAGAGATCCAAATCCACATCTCAGTCTTTCTGATTAATATATACATCTAAAGGGCAAAAAAAGAACAACCCATCAAAGCAAAGTCAGATACATACCAGAAGCAAAGCCTCTCTGGAACACAGGGATCCTGAGGTATGAGGCAGCCCTTGAAGCCATGTTTGAATGAAACTTTGAACCCAAAAACCAAAAAGACCTTGCCATTTCTGATTCTCTCTCCTCAAAAGTCAATGCACACACTACACTATTTGGGTGGTTTAGCATTTTCTATAAGGAGAGGGAGCCCATCGCCATGGCCATCTTCAATTCTGAATCACACATATATTTACAAATAAGGTCATTGGTATGATTGTTTTGCTAATCCTCATATAGCTCCAAAGTTCAAGTCTTTTGCATCACAACGTCTCTAATTTCATCCACAGCAAACTCATTGCCACTGTTATCACTCCTAAATGCAACATCACACGCACTTTCCCATGCTCTATTTGCCAAGATTTTACATCAGCTACTCACAAATGCAAATAAAGTCAAACAAAAAGCAAACTAAACCCTTCATACATTTCATGCAAAACCCACAAAAATTAACCAACCCACCACTCCTTTTACCCAACTAAATTGAATAAACAGTGCCACAACAACCATAACCCAGAAATTATTTCATACACATATACACCGAAAACCCAAAAAGATCAAAACTTTCATTTCATTTACACACACACACACACACACACATCTATAGACAGAGACAGAGTCTTAGAGAGAACCTGAGGGACTTTTGATTAGTAAGAACAGATCTGCAAAAGAGAGAAGAGGGCTTTGTTAGAGAGAAATACAATAGTGAATGAAATGCAAATCAAATCTTTTACTGAGAAAAATGGTTTTTTGGTTCTGACTAACAAAAAAAAACGAAGGGAAGAATGTTGCTGGTAGAATCTTAGGAGAGTGTCTTTGATTTACTTGTTGTGGATTTCTTAATCCGTGTATTAATTTGTTGGTTGATAAATAGATTTCTTCAAATTTAATGCTTTCTGAAGTGTCCTTTCTGCTACTGCTGGCTATCCAAGAGTAAGCTGTTAAAAATTTAAAATGCAAACTGAAATTGATAAATCGTTTTTGTGCTTCATAACTGTTGTATGGAGGAAAAACAAACAAACCATATTTCCTTACTTATTTGTAATAAGTATTTTCCAACGAAAAAGTAAAAGCTAATTACTGGCTTCATTGTTGGTAAGCATTTTACTCTTATGGCAGCATGGTTTTTTGATATTAACTAATGACCATTTAACACAATTGTATGTTTACTAGATGGAAGGGGCCGAAGAGCACGACAGAGCATGCCACACCTGTGCTAGCTGCGTATCGTGCGTCATTGTCGAGCATGCGGGCACACCAGGTATTCTACCGCTTCATGTCACGACAATATAATTCTCCCAAGTTTTCTTGTTTCACTTGGTGGGTTGTCAACTATTGCATGTGTATAGTTAATAATGTAACGTTGGTCAATTAGACCATATATATACAAGGAATTAGTTACAATCATTTCACAACTATGGGCAGTCAATATAAAGTACCTTCATTGGCCTTCTTTTGAATTGATGTTTGTGGTTTTTATTCCACACATATTTAGCTGTGAACCCTTCAAATTTCTCCCTCGGTTTCAGCTAGTGCAACCAGTAGTATTCGGGTGCATCTTACCATGTAAAATCCAATAAGAGGGTCAATAATGACTTAGGATTTTTAGTGAAGTGATTCTTCAATGGTCTTTTACATTTTTGCTCAAATTGAGGATTGCCACAAATAAGTACGTATTTTATTTGTTTTTTTGTTGAACATTTATTCAGGTTGTTTGGGAGCCGTATAGGGATGTCCTAGACTCACTGCCCCCATATTGCACTGCTGGCCGACATATATGGAGGGCCATAGTGCCGTTGATCTATTTTTGGATAGTAGAGGATCATCATCCCGAACGTGTCTTTTGTTAGTTTGGGATGAAGCAAGCGCCACCGGGTCTAGTGGATACCTCAGTTGAACTGTATAGAATCTCCCTCCAAGGTAAACTAGAGAGGGATTGGGTGCAACAACATGCTATCTACATTGACCGATGGGCCCATAGAGGGGAACGTGTTGCCAACGCACCCACTTTGGATGGGGACACGACGTACCTTGCTGCTTACATGGCCGAGTACCGAAGGTCGACCAGACGGTACATTACGCGAGAGTCGGCGTATTGGGAAATCCTGGTAAGGCAACCATTCAATGCTTCTTTTATGGATTGATATTATACGTGTGTTGCAAAGAGCATTATGAATATTAAGTTTTGTGGCGCCATTGATTCAATATTTTGACATTCATTGGGTTTTTACATTTCATTTGTTGCCACCAGGTATGCCATTTCAATGTTCATATATATATGAATAAGCTCATCATGCATAATCTGTTTCCAAATCAGACCTGAATTACCTGCCAAGATTTATACTCAAATATCATACGATTTGACCTGAAATCTTTATACTTTCTCAATGTTTAAAGGCACCAGAAAAGTTTTAATGCGACTCCTTTATTTCGTAGGTTGAGTCTAATGTGGAAATGTTATTGCAATGCCAACCAGGTTCTGAAATTTACAACCAGCTGATGAAGACGCTGGATCTTGTTGGGGAGTTGAACCGAGTGGCATTGGATAATGTGTGTGCCATGGCGAGTGAGGCGAGCACACAGGCCACAAGCCGTGGTGGGCGAGGTGGTGGGTCTAGAGGGCGTGGACGTAGTGGAGGCCGTGGAGGTCATGGAGGCGGTCCTGATATTGACATCGATGACTTGGGTAACTGAAATACTCTAACACCTCCAATTCTTATTAACTTCCAATTCTAGTACTTTAAGTTGTAATTTATTTAGAGGACGTATTATAGTAGCGAAGTATATTTTCATCACAGCCACACACGATATCCCATTCTTCTGATTTCACAAATTTCAATGGCTCAAACTCCACTCTATTACCAAAACTGAAACGATTCTCACTTATCTTGTTTATTTAGTGACTCAATTCCTCGTTGTCATCTTAATAAATACAATTTTCTTTGTACAAATTATGAGGTGTTGGAGGTCGATTGGGACACGTACATGGATGGCGCCAGGTCATCGCGATGCACGTCTGACGCCACTGCCTAGGCATCCCATCCTGTTGGCCATGACGATAGTACAGAACACACATCCCATGCTCAGGCTCGCCCTCGATCCCCACTACCCACTCCGCTGTCTCCCCCATTGTTCAGCGGCTCTGCCCATGAGGGTGGCTGTATATTTGTACCCACACCTGGTCGACCAACCCCACCTGTAGTTCAGGCTGAGCCCACCCAGGAACCTTCACTTCCTAACCCCGACGAACCAACTGCACAGATTGAACAAATACGGAGTGAAAATATTGAGCCGGTCCATGGGTTGCGAAGATCACTCCGCACTAACATACATCCCCCTGGTTGCAGGACCGGTGACGGTAAATACCATGCATTCCCCTGCTAACTTCTTCCAAAGTTATTTAATCAAACAATAAGATGAGAAGCACAACCAGTGAATGCATTTAATGTGAAAGGGAAGATGACCCAATGTACATGTACATATAGCGCAATAGGATATTGTCTTCATGTAGACTTCCATCCCACCAAATGTTGCATTAACGTCGACCTAATAGTTCAAATAGATATGCCAATTGTCGTAGTTGCATATAATATTGCCAATAATTGTGAATTAATTGTGAATGACTATGGTTGTGTATATGGTTATTTAGTCAAAAATGTTACTCTGTACAAAGTACTTTTATTCCAAAACAATAATTAAACTCGGTTTAAAATATTAATAATAAGACACATACACGTACACAGTACAAAACATGGTCTATCCCTCTGTTTAAACTCTATTTTGGCTGTCAGGGAATGTGTGCATTCAAGTAATGTGCTCTGCTTTCAATTTCAGGTAAGACGAGACCTGCCAAGGCAGCTGTGAGGAAACGAAAAGATCGCTGAAGCTCGGCATGATGTGGAGCATATGGGGGTAAAATTCCAACCAACACTGGTTTGGCTTATGTTTCTTTCTTACTTTGTTAGGAATTAACAACAACGACCACCAATTCAAACTTGTTTTGCTATTTTGAAGATGGTTTTTAGTAGGTGTTCAGAAGGGTTTTAAGGACCAATTCAGAATAGGATGAGGTCTATTTATGGGGGTGGCAGAATTTGTACTAGGTGAGTAGGTGTTGTGGTGGGTTAAGAATTGATGTTGTGTCATTGGAACTAGAGTTTATAATTGTTGGACAAAGGGTTAAGGTCTTGCTTTACAAATTTTCTCTACTCATTGTGGAACTATAATTTTCTCTGTTCTTTGAAGTGTGTAGCCCAATCTATTGCTGATATCATCCAAGCAACACCCCTCTACCCGATATAAGAAGCCATTAAATAAGACTACTCGGTGATGCTGTTCAATTTAAATATGAATTAGTGAGATGAGATGAGTTTTACTAATTTATCAACTCAAACTTTTGGGACAAAACTTGCACTTAGAAATTAGGTGATCTTTATGTCTCTTCGACATTCTCTTCATAAATTCTTCATGTTTGTATTTTTGCTAGGGTGAGGGAATCACAAATTTAATAGAGAATTTGTACATATATGTGGTTACTTCTTCTTCTTGTTTTTTATAATCATACACAAATTTTGGAATATTTTGGAAATCCTTTTCTATAGCTGCAATGTAGTTAGGCAAATTATATCGTAGTTTCTATATGCATCTGTCTTCCAACATTAACATAGAAGGTTTTGTAACCTTTGAGCACTAATCATATTTTTTTGCCATGGTTTGAAGAACAAATCCGATAAAGCAATTGCTATGGATTTTGATTTTGAGGGTCGTTAGAAGGGGATGGAGGGGATCACTACAAACAACTTAAGCTTTTCCAACATGTTTTTATCTACGGTTATTAAAAACTGTTGATGAACACCTTAATTTTATATAGTTATATGCAACTGTGAACTAAAAGCAAGACAATTATGCGTATTTATTTCCACGGTTGACATAACGTTACTGCTCTCTTTCTCACACTCGCTCTCGCTGTACCTCACGTCAGAAACCCAATCGGCTTGGTGGTCGCATTTTCTCACAGGTTCTCTCTCTCTCTCCATAAAAACCTAACTTTCAATCTTTGTATTTTTTATTTCAATTCTTAAATTCGATTTTATACAGCCTGTATAATTAAACTGCAAATGTGGAATTATTGTTTAATTACTCTTAATTATCATGAAAATGGCTGAAATGCATTTTACCCCATTGAAGTTTACTTTCTTGACCAATGATAATGAAAATGCTAGTTAAAATTGAAATTGAGTCTTGATCATCAGGTAATGCTTGATTTTGCTTTGTCAGTACCTTCATTTGGGAACAAGACTTGAACAAAGATATAGAAGTTATTCGTTTATTGTTTTTGCTGTTAATGTAATTTGGAAATTTAGAATTTGATGGAATATAAAAAAAAAAAAAAAATTTATATAAAAATCATGATGCCAATCCATTTTGCAGTTCAGAATTTGAATCTTTCATCGTTTATGTAATTTTTTTTTTTTAATTTTAAATCAAATTTTCCTTGGTTCCATTCAGTCTGTAAAGGTTTTTTTTTTTGCCAATTTCTCAAAATTTTTGTTCAATTGTCTCTTATTATTGCTTTTTTTTTTTTTAACCCCATTTGAGCTCTAGTGCTCAAATTTTATGGCAAAAGGCTCAGCTATAGGTATAAATTTGGGTTTGTAAAGCTTTTACATTTTCTGGGTAAAGTAGAAATCACTATCAAATGCTTTGTAATTTGATTAAAATAAAGTGTGTTTATGTGATTTTTCTATGTTGGTTTAGTCCTGGATGGATGGATGGATGGATGGATAGGATTAGTGAAAGAAACAACTTAGCCTCTTTCTATGTGAACGCTTGAACTTAAGTATATGCCTCTATTCCTAGTACTATCTATGCTGTTGTAGAGTGTGGTTTGGTCTTTGGTGCTGAGAAAGTCCTCTTTTTAATTAAACTTGAAGATTATGAAATTTATTTTATGTTCTTAGGAACAACAGTTGGTGCTTTCAATGATTTTTCGTATATGGGTTGAATGCCAAATAGAATACTGTGACTAGCCCTGATTAGTCTGCAGAGGATTCAGTGCTGACCTCAAATTTTTGGTAGTAAGGTTTGGCTATTTGGTTAAATGCCAAATGATTGTTTCTTTGTTTAATGTTATTTGTTTTTCTTTTTTGGAGGTAATTTTCATTTTGGTATAAGGCAGAAAATTAATAGGAGTTTAGATGTTTGTTAATTTCAGTGGTTCATAGTTTTTATGGAAACTTGTATTGATTGTTTTATGGATTTGACAGACTACTTCAAAGCGCCTTTCTGAAGTAGTCTGTCAACTTAAAAAGAGTGAAAAATAGAAGTTCATTTTCTGCAGAAACACACACACAGCAGCAAAGCAGAGCAAATGAGAGGAGGAATAGATAATTTTCAGATTCAATTGTTGCTATCCACTTTTTCAGTATTACATCTGCTCTATAGACTTCAATGTACAACCATTTTTGACCTTATAAAGGCCCATAAATTCCAAGATTTACAAGATATTACTCGAATAGAAACTAACCAAACTTTTAGCACTGCAGAACAATAACAGATTGCTGTAGTTATATTTTACAGCAAATTCTGCTTAACATTCTCCCATCTAATATGCTGTCCTAAAACTCCTAAGGCTTTTCAAAGTTGATGAAATTTCTTCCTTGGAAGTGCTTCTGTAATATATTATCCAATTGCTCCTCTTATACAAAACTTCAGCTCAACTTTTGGCCGGCTTCAATTGCATCTCTAATAAAGTGATGCTTAATGCCTTGGATTAACTATGGCAGATTAGGGTAGCTAGTGCTAGTTTATTGTCATAATACATATCACAAGCTGCTTCTTGGCCATACAATTCATTAACACTAACCGAGGTTTACAAGATATTACTTTAATTCAAAAAAACTACCCATAGAAACACAAATCTGTGAACAATAACAAGTTGGTTCAAATGTTTACATAGGACATTACTATTAACATCTTCATTAGATTCCATTTTTCATTGCTGGGAATTAAAAATTTGATATAATCAGTTCAAATTTCATCTTATGTTTTATTGAAATTCTTATTGAACAATGGTTTTCTTGTTTTGTTCCAAATAACACAACGGTGATCATGACATGGTTATTCCATACATAGCTACGCATGCATGGATAGTATTGCTAAACCTGACTATTGCCCATGATTGGAGGCCATGGTTTGTTGATGGGCAAGTTGCAGGGTAAGTTTCCACTCAACTTTCACGTTTCAGCAACCTATTGCCTCTTCCACCATCCCCCTAACTTTTTAAATTTTAAATACAAGTTATATTCTAATATAAAGCTTATAATTGTTTTATGGATTATTTTTAATTGTATTGTGCAGATTCACAATGCAGTATATACATCTAAAAAGTACTGCTTGACATTTGCAACCAGTAAAGGCAAGAATAAGTAACTAGTTAATTGTTCCATATAAAAATATTTTCCAAGTAATAGCCACAAGTTAACTCTAGCATTTGCTTCTTTCTAGGGAGGGGGCATACAGCTCCAGAGTACAAGCCCAATGAATTGTCTTGCCATGATTGATAGGTGGCTATCTTACTATCCCCTCTAGTGAATAGTGGATTTTACCAATCCATTCAATTCAGTAGGCTTGTAGTGCATCTAACATTTCAAGTAATTTAGTTGTCTTCTCATTATAAAATGATAAAAAACTTATTCACTCTTTTTATTTCCATTCTTTGATTCCTGTTCATGAATAAATTTAAATATAAGTTCCTTCCGTTGAGCCTTTAAATATGATGTATGCAAATCTTCTTGCTATTTATACATTGTGTTCTTGATAGATTTATCCCCTAAACTCAAACAATATGCATGAGATGAGGTATTGGAACCAACAAAGATAGAATGATATGCAAGCCAAGTTCACATAGCTTGGTTGTTGGGCCTTAATTTTAAGTCTAACATCAATCCATACCATATAACTTTCAATTTTTTGGCTAATATCATATAACTTGTGTCATACAATTTATCATTTATGTTCACTATGCTTTGCTTTGCAGATGGGGAACCATGCACATGCAACATTATCTAATTCACCTTTCAAAAGGACTAGTAATGACATCAGAGCGCCCCCTTATGTAATGGTGTCTATCCTAATTTCATTCCCAATGAGGTGAATTGTTTTATTAAACCATTTTTTTTTTTTATTTTATTGTTTTTCCTTTTGGACAAGGATTTCCTGCAAACATGTTTGCAGGAAATCCTACATACAAGCAAGGTGGCAATTAGTAAGAGTGACAAGTGTGTCCTAGGTCATGTGCAATGCACATGACAGGTTAACTCAAATTTGAGTAACTAACGAGTGTTAGAATTTTGCTTTAGAACCGTTTGCTCTCTCTCTCTCTAAATCAAACGTTTCTATATCTCGTCCGAAGACTCTCTCTCATCCTTCCCACATCCACTCATTCCCTCTCCACCGGCCTCACTCCGCTGCGTTTCCACTCTCTGTTTGCCGCCCAAGACCACCGCTTCAGCTCCTTTCTTTCGCAGAAATCTCTTTGGTGAAGGCGAATACGACAACTCAAAATTTTTCAAGGTTGTTACCTAATCAGCTTCCAAATCCCTCTCTCTTATTTATTTATTTTAATTTAACAAAATCCCCTTAAATCCCTAATATCTTTGAGGGTTTTTGGATTTTATGTGGGTAAATTGTACAGTTTTTTTTTATATTTTTGAGATTTTGGGGTTTGCCATGCGTATAAAATTTCTCTTTGTTGGGGTGTGGGTGTTGATTTTGGGGCTTATTGGGTTTGAAAGATTTGAGTTGAAGAAGGGTGGGGTTGAAAGGGTGTGATAGATCATGGAGCACACAGAACTTTTATTCTAATGACCTTGGTTGTCAATGGCTATCAACAACCATTATTCTTCTCTGAAATTTAGTTGTGTAGTAAATATAATATATCTATGTTTGACATCGAGTATATTTTTTCTGAAATCTAGTAAAAAAGCATGGTACTAATTTTAATGCCACTTTTGTCAACATTGGTTACATTGATTCTTTTTTTTTTTCTTGAGATCTTTTGTTGCTAAATTTGTTCTGTATTATGTGGGATAAAAGAAAAATAGACTAAACAATGATATTATTTTTGTACCTAGCTATAAGTACTGTAGCTCTCCCATATTTGCTGTTATGGCCCTTATGGGTACATAGCTATAGGTTTGTAAACTTGGGCTCTCTTCTTACTATCTTTTTTTTGATAATCTGCAATTCATTAATAACTAAAGAAAGGAACAACGTGGAGAATCAACCTTACAGATAGCCAAAATGGCTGGTGGAAGATTCTCCTTATTAAAAAAAAAAAAAACAAGAAGCATTGAAATTTAAAGCAAACTTTGCGGTGAAGTGGGCAGCTGAGTTACACGTCCTCTTAACCCAGTTGAAAGAGGAGACTTGGAAATCCTCAATAAGGCTAAAATATCGGTGATGGCAGCACTGATGGACCAATCTGGGGGGGCTCTTTTAGAGGTGAGAGAGTCAAATACTCCTTTTGCATCGCCTTCAAAGATAATACGGAACCAAGACTCTCTTTTAGCAAGCTTGACAGCCCATAAGAGTGCTTCGGCTTCAGCTTGGATAGGGGACAGGTTCTTTGAGATTCTGGCCCAAGCCTTGATAGGAACCCGTTGTGATCTCTAGCGAGGACAGCAAGAGAGACTTTGGAAGATGAAAGAGCTGCATCAGTGTTGATTTTAATCCAGCCTATTGGTGGAGGAGCCCAAGAGAGACTGGGGAGGGGTGGGGATTTGGGACAGAAGGAGAACAAACGTCTATCACAAGGGAGGCTTCCTTCAGTCTGTGATGGATGAGGGAGATAGATTGCTGTATGTTAGGCATGGATTTGTTGAACAAGGCATCGTTCCTGATACGCCAAATTCCTTCCAAAGTGAGGGCGATGTTAAGAGAGATGGCCCATTGATCCTGATGGTGGCTAAAGGCTATTGGAGGATTTAGAACCAGATTGACGATGGATTCTGGAGAGGTTGTGGGGCTGTGCTCAGCTTTAAATCCCCAGCAAGCCGCAAACCATAGAGCTTTAACTATGTTGCACTTGAAGAAGAGATGATGGAGGGACTCGAGTTCCTTCTTACAGAGCACACATGAGGTGTCAGGTATGTCCAACCGGTGTGAGATATTCTCTCTGGTGGGGAGGACGTTACTACCTAGGCGCCATAGGAACATACTATCTTTGTTATACTTGATTGGCTTACTCAAAGAACTTGGGTATACTGAGAAAAGGATTTACATATTTTGACAAAAGCAATTTAGCTTTTGAAGCTTTTGTACATTCACATTAAATTTTGAGTTGTATAATTTTTTCTTGGGGAAACATTGGCATCTTGAACTGGAGCAAAACATTGAATAAATTTGCTAGTGATTTTCAATAGAAAATAATGCATTGTGAGAACTCACACTAACTTCTTCCATTTTCTCTTTTTGTTTCCGGTCCTTGCTAACCTAGTTCTTTATCTGGTTGAATTTATTTTTGGAAAAGATATTTTTCTTGCTTCTAATATTTTAAATTGTTGTCTATATAAGTCTGCCTTTTTGTTTAAAAAACTTTTTACCCCTAGGTGTCTTTGTTGACAGGTATCATAGAAATCCTTTATTCTTGGTTAGTAACTTTGTTTTGTTTAATCTTGTTTTCTTTCACAATTTTTTGCAGATGTGTCAAGCCAATACCAGATAAGTAGTACCGATTTTGTGGCACTCCACTTTACAATGAAATATTTAGAGAGGTTAAAGAGTGCCTTCATGAATTTTTTGGAACAAGGTTTTTTTGGGATCCAATTGAGCAGTCGACTCTCTTTTTCTGAATTGAATTGGTAGTGACGACAATGGAAGGGCTGCCACAGTTGCGCCACGTGAGATCATCATAGCATTTGGTCTTGAAACATACACTTTTTCCCTACCTTTTTTGCTAGAATCTTGAAACATATATTTTGGAGTCCAATTTTTCCCTACCTTTTCCCTACAATTTTTGCTAGAATTATGTATTTTGGTGCTAGAATCTTGAAACATATATTTGTATCGAAGTCTATATTTCAATAGAACCCTTGTTGTTGTTGTGGTTTTGTAATCCAAGCATATATTTCAATAGAATTTGTACATTTTTAGATTAAATGCTTTTAAAAAAAAAAAAAATTTATGTGTTGAGTTTTAAGATTGCAATTGTCACTAAAATTGGTTTGTTGTCTACCAGTTTTGATGAGGGAAAAAAAAAATACAAATTAAAGATGATAAAGTCTCTTACCATCTTTATGAAATCAAAACTACCATATTTGGCTTGGTAACATTTCAAAAGATAAACCACAAGCATCATTATAGATATTAAAATATTTAGAAAAGAATAATGATATTTTATTCCATTCTCTTGGTTTGTACGGTATATAACGGTTTTTTAATAAATGAATGAGAACACTTACCATCTTTATGAAATCAAAACTGCCATAATTGTCTTCTTCTTTTTTCTTTTTCTTTTTTTTCTTTTTTTTTTTTCTTTCTTCTCTTAGGTGAAATATGAATAACTGTGTGAGAGGATGAGAGTGTGAGAGGCTGTGCAACATGAGAGCATATTAGGTAATGAAAGAGTTTGGCAAATGCGTTTTTTTTTCGTTGCTAGGTGGTGTTCATTTCTGGATTTTTTGTTCCAAGATGGCTTCATTTCATGCTGCAAAATCATAATAGGCAGGGGTATATATTACATAAGCAATATGACTTGTCAAATTGCCTATTATTTTCGCAA